>JANIJG010025744.1:0-19205 GCA_024611175.1 Megaceryle torquata
GGCAGAGGATCAGCTTTGGCTCTGCCATGAACCCAGGGATGCCACAGATATTAAATAAGATGGTTTATATTACTGTTGTCCTCAGAACATGAAATAAGGAAATATTTGTCTACAGTAGCAGTTATGTGTGGATGGGTTTACTGAATACCAGAATATTACAGTGCATGGTAGAATTGCCCATCCCTGGGTAGTAAATCTTTTACACTTTTACTAACTCAATCCCACATGCCATATGCTGAAGATCCAAACATAGAATCATAGAATTATTATGGTTGGAAAGAACCTCTAGGATCATCAAGTCCACCCTTTATCCCAACATCTCCCTAACCACTAGACCATAGCCTCAAGTGCTACATCTACTCAATTTTTAACACCTCCAGGGATCTGACAGGTTGTTAATTTTTCACCATCTAAGTGATCAGCTATTGGCTATTACCCTCCAAACAATGATGCCCATGCACTTCTGAACACAGAGGGAAACTAGTCTGGTCAATGCTAACTGCTGTAGTTTAAAAAGCAAGCTCAAGAATTGTTTCCTGAAATAAACAACTTAAAGACATCTAGCTCTCTCTAGTCATCCCAAATGTGCAGCATTCCTCTGATCCATGAAGCTGAGAAAGGAAGTTTGAGAGGAAGGAGAAGGAGATCCCCAGTCCATCCTTTTCTTCTGTCCCCAAGAGCAGTTATATCAGTAAGGAAGTGTTACTCGATTCCAAAGCATACACAACTGCCAAAAGACCAGAAATACTCTTTTCATAGTAGCTTTCACCTGGATAATAGTTCTCAGATGTGCTTCCTGCAGTCAGTCTGACAGCAGTTTGAAAATGTTTCTGAAACACACAAAAAAATGAAAATAGTGTTGCAACCAGACAACTACTCAATGAAGCAGAAGGAATGGTGGGACTGACTCCAGGGTCCCAAGTTGCAGCTGATTCCATGAGGTTTCCTATAATCCAGCATGAGAAAGAGCCACTAATACCCATTGCCTAGCAACAGAGCATTGACCCCAGATATCTACTGAGAAAATGGTGCCTTGATTGTGAAGAAAATTCGATCAGAAAAATAACCCACAGCTTAGAGAAAATAAGTTTCAGTAAATAGGCTGTTTAAATACCATAAGAGCAAACACTGTTGAAATGTAACGTATTAAAATAAAAGTGATATAGGGGGGGTGGCACCTTGCTATTCAGTGTTGAACAATCAGTGCAAGTATCTAAATCCCTGTGGAAGAGAGGGAGCTATCAGTAGATTTTTTTTCATCTTGCATCCATGAGCTGCCAAGCCCATGCTCAATGATAACTATTATAAGGTTTATTGAAGACAAAAGGCACCCATGATAGTCTAAGTGTTTATAAATTGGGGAAAAAAAAAAAGCTTACATTGGGTGGTGTGTGTGACAGGGAAGGTTTATATTGACAGGGTAATAAAGTTGGTCTTTTGCCACGTTTTGGGGCAGATAAAATAAATCAGATAGCTTCTTTATGAGCCTATGATGGGCATTTACATGTGGATAAAGACCTGGGAGCAGAGCTAAAGAAAATTTTTCCATTAAAAAAAGATGGAAGTGGAAAAAAATATGCATACAATAAAATATGTAAAGTTGTCTGGTTTGATATACAGAGATTATGCACAGTGGAACTAAGCTGAACAAGTTCCTCTCATTCCTGCATTGGCAGGGGGGTTGGACTCAACGATCTCCAGAGGTCCCTTCCAACCCCTACCGTTCCATGATTCTGTGATTCTGTGTGGTTGGTCTACTTTGTCAAAACGTGCATGAGTGGGAGGGAAGCACAGGGAAAGCACCATCATATCCTATCCCCTGTTGCTTCCCTTTAGGTATTAGGAACATCACAGAAAACCCAGACAGAGCATCTGCTGAGACTACTGTTTCTCTGGTCCTTGTATGGAGCTCACATATGAGAATATTTGTACTCTTTTCCTCCTCACAAGTCCTTCTACTGTACAAATTAAATTGCCAGGGACAATCTGAACGTTAATTGTAGAGTATGTCAACAGTTTGTCATTTTAAGTCTTATATAACTTGGCATTTTTCCCCTGAATCTTGTCGGTTCTCTTTTTGAGTGTTTACATATGGGCACAATAAATGGTACAGATAGCTGTGACTGGATCTAAAACTCTATGTCCTGTAGTTTGAAATCCACAGAATGCTACAGAAAGTTGTGATTCAAGAAAATTATCTCATTTATCTTCATACATTTTCTTCTCTGAAATGTAGTCTTCTTGGATGTAAAAGAAAAATAAAAATATTTTAATTCTATTGTCAGATCATACATAGAAAATATCAAATTTCATATCAATTTACTTAATCAATACATCCAACATCTCAACAAATTTTATATCATCTTATTTTCCCTAACTTATTTAGGGAGAAATAACTCTTCTATTGGAGGCACAATTTCAGGCATAGCAGTACTCCACACAAATAAGGAGTGACTTGCAAAGTAGCCAGTCAGATCTTAAAAGTCTGGAGAGTATTTATTTTGAATCTAGAAACATCAGCTGCTCTCTTCAAGTTACCTAGAACGAGGCAAAATAAAATGAAGTTTAAGAAATATAAATATCTGTAATTTACAGATACAGAATCAAGAATAAACTGTGTCAATTCTTTATCCTAAAGCATGTTGTTGCTGCTTCTGAAATCTATGGCCTTTAGTTTTTCATTCCCTCTTTTTGCTTGACTGCAATCTAATGTGGAGCAAATTCTTTCTTTCTGCCATTACCCTCATGAAGACAGTCACTCTTTGGATCATGTACAAACCCTTATGGTTTGTACACCCATATTTCAGCATGAGGTTTTGACTTCAAAAGTCCTTTTTGAATATGATGTGTGTCCAGAACAATAATTGTGGACATACAGGCATACAAAGTGGAACTGTTAAAGGATAAGGAATGGAACTGTATATCCTTTATAGGATAATGAAATACAGGTTGATTCATCAAGAATGGCAGCAGATCATGATAGTGATGTGATTAATCTCACCTATACCTGGAAGAGATCATGTAGCATTTTGCTCACAAGTACTTCATACTTTGGAGGTAAGGTAGCCCAGAGTGGAAAATCTTCACAGTTGCAGTAGGAAGCTAGAAGCTATAGCGTGAATAGTTCATAGCTGTGCTTTTTCACTAGCATCTTGCCACGTATTTCTTAGGTTTTCCTTTTATTTTGGTTTTAAACAGCTTACCTCCTCCAGATTTTACTCTAAAAGTCATATTCCCTAATGTGTCTAATAAGAAACTATTTATTTGGATCAACACGGGTGAAGCACTGTTAAACATAAATTTGGTGCTCACACACCATGGAGGATAATTTTAAATTACTTTTTAATATTAACTTTGATTCTTAGTTGCCCACTTCAAGTAGTCACAATATGAGGTCAAAAGTGAAATGGAGGCTTCTAATACATTAGTCATAATTTCTACTATAAATTTATATTGCTGATCATGAAACATCTGATTTTGAATCTTCACTATTAAATCAGGTTAAAATTTCTTAAGACACCATGAGGAAGAAAGCTTAATTATTGGTATTCAATTGTCTATTTTACTACTTAGTGAGCTGAATGAAATGGTAAAACTTTAAAGTTTGAAGAAGTGACAATAAATCAAGCAGTGCTGTAAAATCCTGCCTAAGAACTGTATTGGGAATAAAGAATTAGGAAAACTTTTACAATAACAAGGTCCCAAATTTTCTGTCTATTTTATTTCCATGTCTCAATTTTTTCTGAAGTGCCAAGCTAAAATCCTCCAGTTGAGTCAATCAATAAATTGGTCTGTATGACTTTTAGCTTTGCAGAATCACAGAGTGGTTGGAGTTGGAAGGGACCTCTAGAAATCATCTAGTCCAACCCCCCACCCAAGCAGGTTTGCCCAGAGCACATTACACAGGAACACAGGTTTTGAATATCTCCAGAGAAGGAGACTCCACAACCTCTCTGGGCAGCCTGTTCCAGGTTCCATCACCCTCACAGTAAAGAAGTTTTTCCTCGTGTTGAGGTGGAACTTTCTGTGTTCCAGTTTGTGGCCATTGCCCTTTGTCCTAGCACAGGGCAACACTGAAAAGAATTTGTCCCCATCCTCTTGACACCGAGCCGTTAGATACGTCTAAGCATTGATAAGATTCCCTCAGTCTGCTCTTCTCCAGGCTAACAGCCACAGGTCTCAGCTTGTCCTTGTAAGAGAGATGCTCCTGTCCCCTAATCATCTTTGTAGCCCTCCACTGGCCTCGCTCCAGTAGCTCCTTGTCTCTCTTGAACTGGGGATCCCAGAATCGGACACAATACTCCAGATGTGGTCTCACTAGGGCAGAGAAGAGGGGAGGGGAAACCTCCCTCGACCTGATGGTCACACTTTTCTTAATGCACCCCTAGGACACCATTGTCCTTTTTGGCTACAAGACCACATTGCTGGCTCATGGTTAACTTCTTGTTCACCAGGTCTCCCAGGTCCTTCTCCATGGAGCTGCTTTGCAGAAGGTCAAGCCCTAACCTGCACTGGTGCATGGGATTATTTCTCCCCAGCTGCAGGACTCTACATTTGCCCTTGTTGAACGTCATTAGGCTCACATCTGCCCAACTCTCCAGCCCATTCAGGTCTTGCTGAATAACAGTGCAGCCTTCTGGTGTGTCAGCCACTCCTCCCAGTTCTGTATCATCAGCAAGTTTGCTGAGGGTACTCTCTGTCCCTTCATCCAGGTCATTGATGAAGATGTTGCACAAGACGGAACCCAGTACTAACCCCTGGGGAACACTGATAGCTAACAGCCTTCTACTGGACTCTGCACCAATAATCACAACCCTCTGAGCTCTGTTGCTCAGCCAGTTCTCAATCCACACCACTGTCCACTTATCTAGTCCACACTTCCTAAGCTTACCTATGAGGATGTTATGGGAGAATGTCAAAAGGCTCAACAAAGTCAAGGTAGACAACATCCACTGTTCTCCCCCCATCTGTCCAGCTAGTCACACCACCATAGAAGGCTATCAGATGGATTAAGCATGATTTCCCCTTGGTGAATCCATGATGACTACTCCTGATAACCTTATTTTCCTCCACAGGCACAGAGATGACTTCTCTGAATGAGCTGTTCCATCACTTTTCATTTTCATTTCCTTCAGAGGCCCTGTGATGTTCTGCACTATATGCAGATTTATGCTAAAATACTGATATTCATTCTTTGTTTTAACTATTTCATTGCATGTCATTTGAATTGATAATTTCTGCATGATCAAGGCAATAGCTTTTTGTTATCTCAGCAATCTCAAAGTCCTAAAGGTGAAAAAAAAAAAAATCCATCTTATTGCAGTTAAGCAGAGAAGTGGATTCCACAGAGGAAGATTTATTTAATTGCCATTCTCGAGCCTCTGGGATGGAGATGTCTTACTCAAAATCATCTAATTTATGATGTTGACAGTACAACCTTGTCAGACATCCTGAAGACTAGGTTGGTACAGAAAAGTAGGATGGCACACAAAATGATGCTCTAGCAAAGCCATCCTGGCAAAAGGATTTTAACTACTCTTAGTGGCTATCAACAAAGTAAGCAGGCTTCCCTCATATTCTAATGGTCTGCAATAATTACTTTAAGGAGCAAAACAGATATCTTGCACTACTGAGCCTTCATCTACATCTGTGATAGAAAGTTAAATAGTGCCAGGAACTTTCCTGGGCACTATGAGTGTGTGCTTGGACTGTGAAACCCATCTCCAGGACACTTTTGGGTCTAATACAAATGACAGTAACCCAATCCCTGGACACCATTAAGGAGTTAGCAGAGACTATTCCCAGTAGGTAGTTTACATGAGATGTGTTGTTTTGGAAGTGCACGCAATGTTACAGACACAGTTCCAGACCAGTTGGCCTCAGTGCCAGAAATCACGCCCACAGAGGATGTCAGGGGTTGGAAGGGACCTTGGAGATCTTTGATGGTCCCATTTACTTTCCTAATACAGACATAGCCCTCACACTCACTGGCTAGACCCTTTAGCTATGGCTGTAGCAGTGCTGGGATGTGTCCTAACTTAGAAATAATAACAGCCCTAAATAAAGATGTAGAACGTGAAAGGATTTTTTTTTTTACTGTGGATTCACTAGAAAACATGATGTTTTTATTTATTTTTCATTCTCATTTTCAAAATGAAAGTGGCATGGCTTTCTCTTTACTTATTAATTTAGCTTCTTTAGGACAATTTTTCTGGTGTAAGTCTATTCACTTCCCATCCTGGTTAGGAAATTTAATTATTTTCTCAAATTTAGCTAAGCCTACGTAGAAATTCTGGACATTGTACAGGATTTTAAAACATATGACAGCAAAAGGATACAGCTGCCATGATTTAAAAAAGTGACTCATAATTTCTCTTAATATTATTTGGAGCACTTACTGGAAATGCCAGAAAGAATCTTGCTTCTGAAATTGAGATATATCAAGCTACATTAAAAAAAAAAACAAACCACAAACCAAACCAAACAAAAAAAACCCAACCAAAAATAAACAAACAAACAAAAAATCACCAAACCACCCAACAAAACCCAACCAAACACACACACAACCCATACTCCAAAAACACCCAAAATAGAAATTAGAAAATGCTGATCAAAATCCTACTTTTGGACTGAAATTGCTTAAACTTAAACTGCAGGGAGCTTTTCTTCCCTAATGTGAAGCTGTTATCATAGAGCTGGAGATACTTAACCACTTCTTGTTCTAGCACTGAGCTAGTTTCATCTCATAGCAAAGAACTCCCTCTGTAAAATCAGAATCAGACGTGACCAAGACAGAAAAAAATGTGTTTCAAACTGCTCGATATGAAAAGTGGCTCTTTCTGGTCATGCTGAACTGCCAGCTATTATGCTGAACAGATAGATATTGTTTTCCCACGGAGGCTGGTTTATAGAATAGGAATGAATTACTGGTTTTGTTGCTCTTTGAAAGGATTTACTTGCCCACAGTTATTCTTTTATATGGCCAAGATGAATTCAGGAGGAAAAGGCAAAAGTACTACTCTGAATCCTGCCTTAAAACTGCCACTTGAGGCAAAATTTAATGGTGTTCATCACTCTATTTACAAATTTGATATTTTTTCTCTTGTATGGATAAAAAATCCAAAGTAGAATTCATTTGCAAAATGCCTACTTCCTACTTTACAGTGAACATAATTGTTTCAGTACATTAGGCAGATGTTTGTCAACAAGAGGCAAATGTGTTCCACTCTAAGAACGGGAATCTTCAATGCCATATAGGGGAAAAGAAAAATCTCATACAAGGGGATCCTTTTATGTCTTCCTCTGATGTCTCCAAACATGAAGGCTTGATGTAGAGGGACATTCGCAGGGCTGAAGGTGGTAGACCTGGGGGAGACACTCCTGTGGTGATTTGGGTAATGCTGCCACTCATGGATGGTTTATATTATGCTGCCATAACATAACTTTCACACTACTGACAAAGCCAACTTCATTCTTCTTGGAGCATGCAGCCATTTCCTCTTGGGATGCCAGTTTTGTCCCATCACACATATATTAAGCAGAAATGTAAACCAAATTATACTCAGAGCTGTCTAAATTCTTACATATTTCTTTTAAAAATATTTTGAAAACAGAGCAGGAAAAGCTACAGGAACCCACAAAGGACCTTTCTTTAAAGCAAAAAAAAACCCCACGACTTTTATCTGCTGTATCTGATGACTGAGGTGAGCAAAATGGGAATTAAAAAAAAAGTGGATATTAATCATTCTAGTCATTTAAATATACAACTGCAATAGTTTTATTAATAAAAAATCATTATTAGTACAACTGCAGAGGACAACACTGTAAGCCACTATTCTCCCTACTTAGAAATCTCAAATTTCCTCACAATTGGTCAACTTAAGACTTTGCCTTCTACTCCTGGTACTACAGAAAATTAAGTGTTATGGAAACCCCTACAGTCCACCTTATATGTACCTTCTCTGGAATAGGTTCTTAACTGATCTAAGGTATTGGAAGGTCATATCTCTTGTGGTTCCTCCCACTGCTTACAACCATCATGGCAAGAGATTGCAGACAGAAGGTTGGTGCAGTCTGTTACTGCTCGGGGATCCCTCTAATGTGAGGAAATGACCAAGGGGGGAGGTGGAGAGAATAGATAGATCTGAAGCAGCTCTTCTTTCTCTTCCATACCCTGATGAAGCACCTGGGAAGCAAGGTAAGAGCCTGGTAGTTGTCACACCCCTTTGATCCACAGCTTCTGAAACATATCTCGATGCCAGATATGACTAAGAGGGTTTTTGAGGCTAATGCAACTTGTGAGTCTTACTTCTACACAATGATGGCATTGTGCTGCATCTCTCTCCTCCCCAGCTCTCTGAATTTTAAATGTAATTTAATTTTGTAGTGGTAGAAAACTAAAAGTGCCACTCAGAGAAGTTGGTCATTACTCATTCCATTTCTTCAAATTAAAAAGTCTGTCCAGTAGTAAACTTCTATCCAATGCAAATGGACACATTGAGACAACTTCTTGTCTATGTGGAACAGCACTCCCAAACTAATCAAATATGTATGCTTTGAACATGGACAATATTCTGTGCATCTCCTGTGATATTTTCCTTAGAAGGAATGGAAGATACTGAAGGGTACAGTCATACACTTGACATAGATTTTATTTGCAGTGTGTAAAAGAAAAGGGACCATCCCTTATGGCGAAGCCAAAATAACATTATAGAGTACATGTAAAGCTGAAGAGTAGGATGACAGAGGACATTTGTAAACTCTCCTATCCCCAAAGCATCCACCTTCATGCCAGCAGCCTTTCTGGCTGTGTCTGCTCTTCCCTTTGCAATCCTTCTTCCCTAACTGAGAGTTTTTCTGTTCATGCAATCCAAGACTATTCCGTCTTCCATCAAGCACTGCTTTGCTCCACCTTTCCCCTAGCCTCTCAATTAATGTTGCTGCTGCTGTCTGTGAATATGACTAGAAGAAACCTTGTTGTACTGCTTTCTTGTAACTTTGTCCTTTTTCCTTTTTTCTTTTATTTCTGTTCTTTTTTTTTTTTTTTTTTTTTTCCCCACTTCTTTCTGTCTCTGTCCTTGGCCAAGGACACATCGTCACCTATGCCTCCAGTCTGTTATAGATCTTTCTCATCTTTGAATCACTGGTGAAGTGCTACATTTTCTTCTCTGTTCCTTTCATTATTTTTTCCCTACTAGGATTTGATAACGTGTTACACAGTATTCTCTTCTGAAAGCTCCCAGATTCTTTCAGTGTCAACTGGGATGGCTAACATCTGACTGGGTGTGAGTACTTGCAACACCGGTATTTACATCCGAGCCACACACTCTCAGGCTTCACAGAATTTCCACCCAACAGGATACAGTTTATCTCAGCTTAAAGTAGACACCTACATTTTGTCACATGAATCATACCCTAAACTCCACTGACTATGCTAATAAAAATTCTGTTGACTGTGATGGAAACCTACACACCAGCCTGAGCTGACGCTCAGATGTAGAAACCTGTGTTGTAGCCTTTAAAGTTAGCTGTGACAAATGCCACTCTCAGACTTACTCCTTTTTTCCCTTGATAACAGCTTTAAAAAGCAGAAACTCATGGCAGGATTGATGCTGGACTTTCCCAGTCTGATGTCCTGTGCTGAAGGCAGCATACACTGAAGGCAACTTTAATAAAGCTGTGATATTATCAGTCTGTCTGTCCTTGAAACAGGGTGAAATGTAGCTCTTTCATTTAGCATAACTACTTTGTCAAAAATAGCCTGTGGGTCGTGAACTCCAGTACTCAATTTGAACAGAGTCATTGTTCTTTCTCTTTTGTACTTGATGTTTCCTTCTGGCAGACAACTCTCATGTGTCACATACCATAATGACCTACAGTAGGCACCAAGCCAGCAAGGTGGTAACTTCATGACTCTCCACACTGTACTGCTGCTGTCCGGCTTCGTGACCTCAGTACTTTGTATTAAGTTGACATGGTTTTCTCCCAAAGGCAGCTGTGGAAGCCTTTCTTCTGGGCTGGAGTCACTGGACATTTTTCATATATACAGTAGAGGTCAGCTTTCCACTGTCAGGCTTAATGTGTCTTACTAAACTTTATCTATTTTTCCTTACTAAATAAATAAATATGAAGACACATAAATAAATATGAAGACCTCAAATCAAATATCCCAGGGTTTCTAGAAGCTTTATTTCCATGCTTGCTCTTTTGCCTGGTTTTGATATCTTGTAACAGAAAGTCTGTGTGTCTGTGAAAAAATGGAAATGAGATGGAAATATTCAAAAGCATGATGAGCAAATGAACATATGAAGCAGTAGGGCATTTATAGAATGGCAGCAATCCAGAGATTCCTAGGGAAGTCATGGAAGTTTATAAAAGCCTTCACGCGATGTGGTCATAAACTAAAATGCTTCACCACAGATAACTGGTTAGCGTGGAAGTAGCCCTCACACCTTACAGGGGGTCTGAACCTTAAATACTTAAAACATTTGCTTCTTCGTTAAAAAGAAAATGTACCAGCAAGGAACAGGAAAGACAGCAGAACAACTGACAACAGCAAGAGCAGTGCTGAAAGCCCTGAATAGCTACCCTCTAACAGACAGGGCAGTGGCCAGAGCAGTATGGAGTTGAGCTGCTGCAGGAGCACTGGGCAGCCTGAGCACAGACAGGGAAGGCACTTACAATAAAACACAAACAGTATGAGGAGCCAGCTAACAATGCTGATCTCTAGCTCTGTGAATGCTGATGTCAGATGCACAGCAGCAAGGCCAGCAGAGAAATCGGAGGTTTTGATATGATGAGATATGCCTACCTTGGAGAAAAATTCAGACCGAGCTAATTGAAAGCTAGTAACCTCCACTGAGAGGAAATGGGAAGGCATTGGAAATGAAAGGTAGAGAGATAAAGGCTAAGTTCTGGCCAACAGGAGGGAAAACAGAATATAAGGTAATCAAGTACGCCTGAGTATTTAAACATATGCTTAAATCTTAATGTACGAGTAATCCCCTTGACTTCAACATATGCTTAAATGCTTTTCTGGAATAGGACTTTAATGTACATTTGAATTAAATGGTAACATGATGATTATGATGTGAGCTTATTTCAGGTTTCACTGGCTAACTAGAGTTTTCCTTAACTGACATCTGGAGGGGGGATTTTTAATTAACGTTTAGGTGCTTCAGAAAGCAATTAGGCTGTCATTCAGTAATGGCATTTTTCTTTCTAAAAAAATAACTCCCCATTCCAGATTAGTTTGTTCCAGACCCTCCAAACTTACTTGGAGGACACCATGCTGCTGGTGCATAATTATAGCCAACATGTATATAACACAACACATATATAATGTTATTCAGATGTTTTATATATATTTTAGATGGAGAGAATTTATTTCCAGCCACTTCCTCAACCTTCTAGATGCTTATCAGGAAAGCTTGAAAGTTCATGTAGCAGTGCATCCCTCTGTTTAGTACTCTGTATTAGAATATGTGAAACAGATAAAGGAGACTGGAAAGGAAAGAATCATCAATAAATAAAGCAGAACTAACTAACTAACTAAAATAGAACAGAATATAAGACAGTTGTAATAAAGTCCTTCAAAAGAGTTAAGATAGTGGCTGTCCCATTGCTTAGAAAGTTCTGAATTTCAATATTCAGAGTAGTATGGTTCACCAGCTGGCACTGGTGGCATCAGCTAAAGAGAACTTTGGCTGCAGTTTTTTTACTGTTTTCTTTCCCCTCTGTCCTTTTCCAGCAATTTACTGTCAAAAGCAACTGGCTGGTTTAGCTATATCTGGAGCAAACCTAGACTTGATACTAAAACCACAAGACTAATGAAAATAAACAGCTGAAATTCATCCACGGAAGGCTGGAATTATTGTACGTGTTTTTATGATGCACTGTTTACTATTAAGTTAGCCTCAGGAAGGACAAAAGGAGTGTGCAAGCATGCTGTCAGCAGAGTCTGATACACAACCAGCATGCATACTGGGATAACAGCAAGTAGGCCTAATTCTCCAGCCTGAAGTGGAAATAAACAGAAGGAGATAAAATAAAACGTTGAGCTAATGTAGGGAAACACATGGCTAGATATGCGGTTGGGGTGTTTGTTGCATTGAACCTTTTGCCCTTTAGCAATCTTTCTGATGGCAATTAGCATGGCTGGTGTTTTGACAACACTGACTTTTCAAGCGAGTCCAATCAGGCCAGCACTCAGTTCCTAGAGGAAATTGGGTAACAGGTACTAAATCCATCTGGGTTGGTTGAATTCAGCTGGCTGGTAGAAGACTGTAGCCTAATGCTCCCCATAAGAGCAGTTGAGCTAAGTGGCTCAGCTCAGAACATAGTGCTGGGAACCAGACACTGAAGGAAGTACATAGGAAAATCTGCACTGAAGTTCACTATGGATCTGTGCCTATGAGATTCAGTTGGAAGTGGAATGAAATAACAGCTAGCAAGAGAGTACAGTCATTTGTAAGTTTGATCATTTCAGAAAAAAAAGCCAGTACAATTTGGGGAAATTGATGGACATTAGCAAGACAGTAAAACAACTTCTTCAAACATTATATCCGTTTAGAGCCCCCTGTCATTTCACTTACCCATCTGTAATTTATTTATCTCCTTAAATCTTTGATTAAAAAAATTAGCATAGCATTCTATCCACCTCATTTCAGGAAAAAACCTTT
This sequence comes from Megaceryle torquata, assembly GCA_024611175.1. Taxonomy (NCBI): domain Eukaryota; kingdom Metazoa; phylum Chordata; class Aves; order Coraciiformes; family Cerylidae; genus Megaceryle; species Megaceryle torquata. Next base: position 12,681 of record JANIJG010025744.1, read on the forward strand.
AATCTTGTGCTTAAGTCTCACTGGCTATGAAGAGACATCCACAAATTTCCAATTAAGCACTACTCCTCGCAAGCAACTAGATTTATATTGCTGTGCTGCTAAATCCTTGTTTTAACTCTTCGTGAGAGTAGCAGACTACTGGGTGTTGCTATGTCCAAAATGCTGTGGAGGAGGATGCATACAGTGGTCTTCCCAGGGTAATGAGACCTGCCCTCCATCTCTAATACAGATGATGGCACCTGGGGCTTGAGCTACTATCTCCACAGAGCAATGCACTAGAGATGTAAGCATAACATTAGTGATGGACAAATAGCTCCTGGGAGGAGTTCTGTCACGTGTGGTACTGAGTGTAGTTGGTTAGTGATAGCCACACTGAATCCTTGGATTTTGGTAGCTTTAATATGGCCAGGTAGGACTGAAAAAAGACTCCTTGTCCTATGTTTATATTAAATCCCATGCTGCAAGGTTAATGCTGCTGTCCTTCAGTGACTAAGCAGGATTTGCTTTTCTCTGCCTTTAGTGTATAATTGAGTTTCTGTAAAGTCATTTTCTCTTTCTCAGAAACTTTGGAGGTTGGCCACAGCTACACAGCTTAGACAGGGTGTGCTGATACTGTTAATACATTACAGTCATTACAGTGGGTGCAATGTAATGTCCTGTTGTGATTTCCAGAATTAAGCCAGACAGTGGACATAGGGTCAGGTGAGGGCTTTTTTCTGAGTCAAACTACCAGGGATCATAAAGGGATTTCTTCTTCTCTTTGGTCTGACCATGGTCACCATTCAAGATTGTTTGGCAGGGTGGCACCCTCCTTTGATTTCTCCTGTTCTCTTCCTTCAGCACATTATAGCTGTTACTTTTAAGTCCTTCAATGCAGGCACTGAATTTGTTGCAAGCTGCTGATTAGCGTCACTTAGTGGTAGTATTCAGAGTAGAAATTCTGTGAACCCTGCAAAGGTAGATACCCATTTCATAGTTGTGTATGGTTTTACAGGTCTTGACAAAATAACCAGGTAGTGTCTCTAAGTTACACATTCGTACATCTTTATATTTAGCAGAATGATCTGTCAACCTATCTTACATTGAGATATGTGTTCTGAAACAAGCTGCTTCATTTATGTCTTCTTCCAAGATTAGTAGAAGTAAAGGAATCAAGCTGTGTTTTGCTGAGCAAATCTTGAGACTTTTCAATGGAATGCAAATAATTTGTTCTCAGTCCTTGGGGATTAGTAGCAACTGAAACTACAGAAGTTTTCTTTCTTAGGAAAAAAAAAAATCTGTTTGCATCACTTCATTCAGTTACTAGGGATGTAAAGGGAAATAAAACTACACTCTCAGCCCAGCTTATTAGTAGCTTGGATGGTGTTACAGGCAGAACTGGTGAATCACATGGTACAGTCTCAGGGACCCCACAGTTCAACAGTGCAGACAGCACAGAGCATTCCTGATGGCATGAAAGTGATGTGAAGACACTGGACATGTCTGAGAAGACCTATCTTACTGAAAAAAACCCTGCCCCACCCCTTAACTACTAACAGCATAGCACAGCTTAGCATGAAGCAAGGAACTGAAAGTGGACACTGATTTTTTTCCAGGTCATACAGAAGTTTTCAGCTTGTGTATCTTGAGTTTAGGGATAGTTCAGGTAGATATAGGAAGAAAATAAGATATTTGTCTTTCAATAGTTGTCTATGCTTACTAGTAATCTTAAAAAAAGCAAAACCAAAAGGCCACAAATGCTTAAACCTTGAATTGATGAATAAAGTTTTTCTGAAAGTATCTACTTCTCATGGCAAAATACACAGCAAGACTGGGTATGGGTAGACACTTGTAAGACAATTTTTTATGAAAGGTGTAAAAATGTTTCCTTCCCTGAACTGCTCACAAATATCACAGTAAAATGTGTTGACAAGTTGGATAGGACAATATTTATACTGATGTGATAAAAATAAAGCTTATCAAGTGCTATAAAGGCAGGTGCACACTTTTTTGACAAAGAGAATGTAAAGACAATGTGAGTGGAACCGATCAATGAGGGCTTCTGTTCATAACCAGCTCAAAAGGAAAGGGTACTGCAGTGGCTTTTATTCCTCAAGTTGGTAAACTGCCAAAATAGTATCTTTTTTTTTTTTTCCCCCCCTAATGTTGTCAGCAACAACAACACAGCCATTTCAAATTACTTCAAACCATTGTAAAAGCTCTGTCAAAATGTCCAAAATCATTTTCTCCAAACAGCTTTCAGCAGCTCGTTTGGAGTCATAACACCACTATACAGGTGAAAAGTTCTAAATCCTGCTTGTGCTCCTGTGAGTCACACAATGCTTCAAGGTGTTTATTTATCTGAGAAAGTATTTTGGTTTACCACTTGCAGCAAAGACACATTTACCAACAAACCGTTGAAGCCAGAACTGAGTTTCTCCAACTGTTAATGTTCCTAGCAATTTAATAGTAAAATTAAAACTGTCACCAAAAGAATGCAGAATTTCACCGTGCTAAAGATTTCTTTAGAGTATTTGCTGTTAAGACATAACAGAGCCACTGGATGTTTTATTGAATACTTTGGAAGTTCACACTAAAGCAAAAACAAAGACCGTAGTCAATCTTTAAAAGTAGTAATTTTAGCTGTTGAACTGAAAAAAATACTTTGAGGAATGCCAGGCTTTTTTAATGACAAACAGCATGCAGGTCAGAAACAGCTTTATATATTTGTTAGAAAATGTCCATGCTGTCAAAAAAGAAAAATTTTTATTGAATGTTAATGGTTGGGAAAGCTAACAGTGGGATTTCTTTAAATGCTGCTGTCTAAGACTTCAGAAACTAGGCTAATGGACACTCTTCTCTGTACTCCTGGGGAACAAGTGACTCCTTTTACTGCACAATGCAGTCACCTATAATTCATGCCAAACTACTCCCACTGGCCAGCTCCTAGACCACTGATTTAGGGTGGATGACTCGCTTTGCCCGTAGAACATGCACCTGTCTGTGTTCTAAAGGCACAAAGTTGTAATGTTCTAGCAGTAAAACACAGAATGTTTGTCATGAGAGACCTCACTGCTCCCACCTGGGTCAATGTGAAGTCTCCAGTGTACTCATGAGAAAGGCAGAGGTTGAGCACCACAGAAAATTCAGAATATGGAAATGAGTTTTCCATATCAGATGATGTAAAACGCCCATGGTGGCAAAGGCATTCACATCAATCATGAGATTTTCATTGTCTGCATCCCCTGAGGGTGCAAGTATTCAGTCTCTGAGTATCAAGACATTAAAAGGGGAAGATGCTGAAGAGTTCTGAAATCTATGTTCTTTCCTAACCATCATTTTCCTGTTCCAGACAATCTTTCAGCAGCTCCGTTAGCCACAAAGCAGTCCCTGCATCTGTTGCTATTCTGTTTTGTTTTTCTAAGTCAAGAGGAGAAGAAATATATAACATGAGCAAATGCATTTCTCCACTTACTTGATTTGGAAGTTTTCTAGGTCACATCTGCTCCCATTGGCTTCTACTGCATTCTGATACTAAACCATCTGGGAAGTATTGAGAAAGATATCCACAAAGGAATTCTTACAGAAGAGTATCACAAAGTGGGGCACTCATTAAACCTCTCTGGCTGAAAAAATAAGCATGGAATATACTGGATGGAGTGGCACTGCATCAGACAGTGAACCTGAAGGTGGGAGTGTTCAGAAACTGTAGCTTAGAGCCTCCTGCAAGTAGTTATATCAACTCACAAGTGTGGGGGACACAGTTTCTACTTATTTCTTCTATCCCTAGGGCTTTCAGTTCAAACTGTTGACTCAGCCTCCACTTTCCCTCTTTTGTAGATACAGTTTGAAAGGGTTTTCCTTGCTACATACAAGGTAGATGGATATTCCCAGCAACCTAACATTTAAACCTATCTTCCTTGTCATAGGCAACACTGATATTTATGCAACAGCAAATACACTTTTCACATTCAATAACAATGGTACTGTTTGACTCCCAGGACTTAGTATTTAAAAAACAAAACAACTGAACGTATTGACAAATATGAGAAATACATATAAAAAGCCTGAAATTAAGGAAGAAAAGATATTAATATTGCCTTGTCAGCTTGTTCCATGTTTTCAACAGCCATCAATTTCCAACAGGCAATCAAGCAACAAAGCCAAGTCACATAAAATTTGAATGTATCAGGACTTAAAACACTGTTGCAGTTCAAATACTCTCATAGTGATCCTTGTTAATTCTGCATGTTCAATAATAGATTATGAAAGAAGAATGCTATTATATTGGGAGCTAAATATATCCAAAGATGGTATCATATTGTGACTTCTGTAACAATTCAGAAAAAATGATGTCTATAATCTTATTTTTTAAAAGGTCACTGTGATACAGGGCTAGAGATGGATGTAAAAGGTGACTTCAGCAGAAGGAAGGTGTAGGTTAAAAGCTGGGAGCACTGCCACCAAGTGGAAGTAAGAGCTGTGTCAGTTCACATCAGAGGTTCATCTCATTCTCTAATGTTTCTGACTCTGGCATCTTCTAGTCAACATGTTTCAAAAGCTACTCCATGTTTCAGACACTTACAAACAGACTGTTCCTTGGGGTATAGATGCGGGATATGGGGTTTCCCATTGTCCTGTCAATAGGGAATTTATTTGCCTATGCATTACAGAGCACATATATATTAAGTGGAGCAAGCATAACTGCTTTTCATTATCCACATAATTAGTTTTAAAATCCTGCTTATTTCTTGGCCATTATTTCTTGCAGCAGTGAGTTGCACTGATTAGACATTAAGCATATTAAATAATACTTTTGACCAATTTTGATCTTCTTCTCATTTGAACTTCACTGATTTTCCCTTCTTGCATTAGGAAAATGCTCACAACATATAATATGTTATTCATTCCAATTTGCATTAATTGCTTCATAGGTCAGAATCTATTTGCATTTGTTAGCATACTGTCCATTCATGTTGTTAGAAATGGTTTTGCTCATGTCCATCTTTAGACTTTTTGGGTTCTAACTAAAATAATTTGGTATCATGTATGTTTCTGTACTGTGATCTGCTATGGTTTCTCTTTGTCATCTTGAACTAATGACCTAATCTACTAAATTAATCACTTCTGTCAGTGTTTACCCCTCATAAATTGGGAATAAAATTTCACCATATTAGAATGGATGATGCCAGGACAAAATTTCAAAGTGGCAGTGAAATGTCGAGGGCCCTTTTAGTAGGTAAGGATTTGGAAAATCACTTGAATCAAATGAATCAACTAATTAAGACAAGTAGATGGATAGACAGAGTGCTCTTGAAGAGTTCAAAAATACTTTGCCTTATCAAACTTGTTAACTTTTTTCCCTGTGAAGCCAGCACTGTAAAAATAGAGACTATTATCTAAATTAGCTTTAAAAAAATAATCAGAAAATAACATTGATAAGTTCAGAAGCACAGCGATATTTTCTTGCCTAAGACCAAAATAACACTGATTTTACTGGTACATATACACCACATCCCACTGGAACATTGTGTGTCTATCGGAATTGTGTGGTATGTTGATCAGGCCTGTTCAGAGTTAATTCATCAATGGGAATGGAGAGCTCGTTCCCTGCAGGTTGATCCACTCATTTCATGTTAAAAGGAGCATTGCTCTACATATGCATTGCATTAATCTCCTTTTATGCAGCATCTGTTGATTCAGAGTCCCTGCACATACCAGAGACTTCAAATATTGGAGTAGATCACCTTTTTTTTTTTTTTTTTTGGTTTAGTCTTTCAAATTTTGTAAGTTGTAGATGCAAGGAAAGCACCATTTTCTTTGTAGAGACTGCAGAGATTCTTCTGCTGGGTAGAGTTATTCTATGAGACTTTTTATCCATTAACTTTGCATATGGAGGGGAAATAACCCTCTTATCACCTTAACCATCTGCCTTAGAGAAAATAAGGTGGTGGAAATGTCTCCAGTATCCAACTAGAGGCATCAAGGAGGAATCATTCTCTTTGTATGCATGAAGAGTCTGGCTAAACACTTCCTTCTGTATGTGTTTAGACACTACTTTAAAGGATAGGCCCTAGATTTAATGTTTCCCTTGCTTTTTTCAGGCCTCCATTCTTTCTTTGGAAAATGAGTTTATTGCTTGAAGTGAATCAAGTGGATGCATGTGAAAGAAATTCTGCTTCCAAAGCTACAGTGTGTACACCACCTTTTCACCTAGTACGGGTTGACCAGTACTTAGGAATTTATCACAAGTCATACAGTATTTGTCCTTGGTAACCCTCCATTTAAGAATTTCAGAATAAACAGGGAAATGTAAAAATGGAAGTCTCAAACACCACAGACTTCAAAGAACCAAGAATAGATTCTTTCTAGCTTGAGTTCTAAGCTAAAAAGGGGGCTGGAGCCCCTCTCCTGTGAGGACAGGCTGAGGGAGCTGGGATTGTTCAGCCTGGAGAAGAGAAGGCTCAGAGGAGACCTAACAGCCACCTTCCAGTGCCTGAAGGGAGCTGAGAAAAACCCTGGAGAGGGCCTGTTTGCAAAGGCCTG
>JANIJG010025744.1:19305-43957 GCA_024611175.1 Megaceryle torquata
ACAGAGCTCTGAGCAACCTGCTCTAGTTGAGGATGTCCCTGCTCCCAGCAGGGGGGTTGGACTGGATGACCTCTGGAGGTCCCTTCCAACCCAGACATTTCCACGATTCTATGTTTCTGTTTCTAAGTCTGTCTGATAGTCATTATTCCTACCAGCTTCAGATATTGCAAAGGTGAACTAGAAGAGACTCCAAGAGATTCCATCCTTCTACCTCAGGACAGGACCAGATATGATAAGATTCCTGATGTTAGTTCTTAAAAATAGACAATGAGGAGTATTCCCCATGTTTTCCTTCTCAGCCAGATCTTCACTGACTTTGGCATTAGAAAGTTTTTCATGTTGATTAACTAGGTGAGTAGCCGTTATATCTTGTCCTGTTTGACACTGTAAGCAAATTAATTTTTTGCACATGAAAATCAGTATCATTTTTTTCTTAATCTTACTTTGTCTAGCCTAAAGAGCCCCAGCTCCTTTAGTCTTTCTCAGAGGTGGTGTTTGTTAGACGTTGGAATATCACCGGTGCTCTGTGCTGGACTCTCAGTTGACATTCACCTGGACACAGAGCTCTAGCAGAGCTGGCCGGAGTAGGCTTACATTGTGTATTGAGTCTATTTAATGTGTGACACCTCTTTGGTGTCTTGATAACAATATGTTTCTGTTAGCCTGTGGCTGGTCTGTTCTGGGAGAGACCAGATTTACAAGAACCCTTGGATCCTTTTCCTAAACACCATTTACTTGCTTTATTGTTCTCATCCCCAGTGTTATCATTGATTTTTCCTAAGAACAGACTTTGGACCTTTTTTTCTCTGAACTGAGTTAGGTTTCTTTTTTTCTGTGTCATTTTTTCTGGTTGTTGGCATAGTCTGATTTCTAGGTCTGCAGCATTCTCACACCTGTCTCAGCTCAGGGTCAAAGGCAGATTTCATAAGAATTCTTTGCATGATGTCTTTCAATGAAAACATCAAGGACAGGTGTCCCTGGATCCCTCCTTACTGAGCTTTTCTTCTTCTATAGAGAGCTTGAGTGCATTATGTGGCCCTACAGCCCCCAGTCGCTTGAAAGGAAAGGCAAGAGGTAGATGTTTCACCTTAAAACTGCTACATTTCTTACCATGAATCTGTCATGCAATTTTCCAATCTAAATATTCTGTCACTTAAACACAAAATGTGTGCCCCATATTGTTGTCAAGTTCAGTACACTTTTCCAACCTTCACATGCTTCTCATCTTAATTAGGAATATTAGGGGAAAAAAAAATTTTTTTCTTTAGATTCCCCCCAAGGAATTCTATAGTGTAGGCAGATTTTAAATGTTTAGATGCTCTGGAAATGGGTCTCTACTTGTCATATAGTCATAATTTCAATAAACTGTTAGAAGCTTTGTGAAAATGAACATGTAAATATGTGACTATAACTACACATTGATTTTTTTTTTTTTTGAATGCACATAGGTACATTACTGTACTGTGGTTTAGAATCTTAAACTCCAGGTTCAGTGATAATCTGTCTATTGTAAGAAGTTCACTTTATGTTACATCTTAATGACATTCTTTGTCATGAAAATTTAACCAATATGAACTGCATAGTTTTCACATTGCTTTTGCATTCACCACCCTACATGCATTTTTAAATTTTTTAGGAGGCAGTAACTATCCTATTAATATTACATTAAACATGCACATTTTACAAGCTTTTAGAAACACATTACTGTTCATTGTACTCAGGTAATGGACTCCAGGGGCACATGCAGAAAATGAGGGTGTCTTCAATGTCATTTTGCTGTTCTCAGACAAGAGAACTGCTTCCTGTTTTCAAGGAAATAGTGCTCGAACTCATTCAGGATTGCTAAAAATCCTCACTTTTGCTCCTTTAAGGAAACAAGTCAGATTTGTGGTTCACAAAAGCAATGGGTATTCTTTTTGTCCAAAGGAGGGATATAATGCTTTCAGAAAACAAACTTTTTGACCCGTGGAAAGCCCAAAGGGTTGGACATCGCCCATAACCCTCAGCCATGCTGCTGAAAGAAAAGAAGGGTGAAGAAAATTGGTTTTGCTCCAGTGAGTCTGATCCCATATGAGACATTTGTCTAGCTCCCATGGTGGCCACGTTGGACCACTGCAGTCAGCTTAACGTGGTCAAAGAGAATAACAAGCAGCACAGCATTTGTGTACACTTATTGTCACACTCATGCCTTTATCAAAATGGTCAGATGTGAAGAGCATCTTAGTAGTAATCTGTATGAATTTACCAAGGTCACATAAAACTCACACAGACTCACTGGAGCCCTAACCAACCTTAGTTATCACTTGCAATGTCACCAGCCACTGTTTAGATTTCTAAGAACATTTGTAGCTGCAAAAACATGACTAAACATCAGAATATTCAGCAAGTAAGTTGTTCACTTATAAGCTTTTTTTTTCTCTGTTTTCTTTCTGACCCGCTGATGTTATGGGCCCTTTACCGACATACTGAAATAAATAATGGGACACATCTTGTGGTCAGGTATAAAAGAACTCAAAGTTTAAGCATCCCCTATTCTGCTCCAGCTAAACAAAGAGCAAAAGAACCTGTAGATTTGTTGGCCCGGAGTGGCTTATCTCGAGGACTGAATTTTTTAAATAATATCTTGTGAGATTTTTCAAGCAATGTATCTCAACAACAGATTTGATGCGATGTTAACTCATTTCTGGATGCAGACATCATTTGCTTGGACATTTTGCAATCTGTCATTGTGTTAACTAGCCCAGATGATACAGCAGCAGCAGCACAGAAAAATAGATACCTGAACCGAAACACGGGACTCAGCCATGCCTTGTGGAACTAGCTGTGTAGCAACTGTGTAGGGAAAGTCCATCTCCAGTAATGATATAAAGCCATAAGTTCAGGAGACCATCAGCTGCTTCTCAGAAATTTCTAAAAAGTAAATAATAGAATCATAGAATACTAGGTTGGGAGGGACTTCAGGGATTATCTGGTCCAACTTTTCCTGGCAAAAGCCCAGTCTAGACAAGCTGGCCCATCGCCCTGTCCAGCTGAATCTTAAACTGTCCACTGTTGGGGAATCCACCACTTTCCTGGGGAGATTATTGCAATGGCTGTTTGTTGTCATCATGAAAAATTTTCTTGTTGTGTCCAATCAGAATCTCCCCAGAAGCAGCTTGTACCAATTACCCTTTGTCTGAACAAACCCAGTTCTCTCAGCCCTTCCTCATGTGGCAACTTCCCAGTCCTTAGATCATGGTTGTGGCCCTTCTCTGGACCCTCTCCAACTTGTCCACATCTTTTTTTCTCAAGGAGACCAAAACTGAACACTGTATTCCAGGTGTGGCCTGACAAGCACTGAGCAGAGTGTGATAATGACTTCTTTATCTCTCCTGGTGATACCCTTGGTGATGTAACCCAGCATCCTGTTGGCTTTTCACTGCAGCACACTGTTCACTCATACTGAGCCTGCTGCCCACCAGGACTCCCAGGTCCCTTTCCACAGACCAGTTTCCCATCTGGGTAGATCTCAGTCTGTGCTGTACTCCTCGATCATATTTTCCCAGGTGCCAGACCTTACATTTGTCCACCTTCCTAAGGTTCTTGTTAGCCCACTCTTCCAGCCTATCCAGGTCTTCCTGCGGGGTGGGTGTCCCTTCTGAAGTGTCCACTTCCCCACACAATTTAGTGTCATCAAATTCATCATGGTACACTTGATGCCATCATCCAGATCACTTAAGAAGGTATTAAACAGCATTAAGCCCAATATTGATCCCTGGGGGACCCCACTTATGACAGGTTGCTTTGAAAAGGAACTGTTTTGCTGGGCGCGACCTCTGAGCCACTTCTCCACCCACTGCACAGATCACTTATCTAGACCATAACACATCGGTTTCTTTAGGAGGAAAATCATATTAAAATGGGGAAATCATATTAAAAGTTTTGGAGAAATCCACGTAGACTATGTTCACCACTTGCCCTGCATCAACCAAGTAGGTTAGAGGGTGGTCATATTTGTCAAGCACAATATGCCCTTGTTCAATCCATGCTGGTTTTTCCCACTTACGTGCTCGATTTAACTTGTGGTAGCCCTCAGGAGGATTTGTTCCATAACTTTCCCAGAAACTGAAGTAAGACATAAGGGCCTATAAATTCCTAGATCCAACTTTGTGGATCTTCCTTGCATTCACCTAAAGGCTAGGTGGAAACAAGTTTTTCACTGGTAAACTCTAGGTTTTCTAGGCATACTTCTGGATACACCTAGAACTTCCTAATCCCTTACACTACTGAGCAAGTAGCTCAAACCTCCTGACACCTGCCAAGATGCTCAAAAAATTGCTAGGATTCATATTCATCTCACCTGCAGAACCTGATGCAACAGGTGTTGCCAAACCACTAATACTGAAAAAGAGCCTCTCCAAAAGACTGGAAAAAGATGGTATTTCTCCCTCCTCTAATTTTACAAAGGATTCAGCAGTTATATTATTGCTACAAGGTGCAAAAGACAGGTTCCATTCCTGATTGCTAAAATTCCTATTACTCGTGTGGTTGCCCTTACTACTGTCAATGTTTTATTCTTTGCTGACTGTAATCCAGGTGTCCCATCTTGGCAAAGATGGCATGAAAGGAAATACATGTTATTTTCTGATACTTTGAGCCTATGTGGAGGTTTTGTTAAGCAGGTGCTATTCAGATGAGTTACGCTGACAGTCACTGATCAAAAGAATGAGGGACAGAACTTTTATGATGCTAAATGCCTAATGCAGTATCATTCCCATCCAAACTACTGGACTAGCTCTACACTTGAATAAATCACACGAGAATCTGGTAGAATTCAGGCTAGTGGACATACATCAAAACACAAGCACTATTATTAGCTCCATCCAACAGACTCAATTGCAAACAAATCAATCCCATATTGCGAAGAGAGTTGCTGTGCATTATAAGGAACAGTTTCTTAGAAAGTGTAAAAACATGGACAAATAAAAAATGAGTAAGCAGTATTTAGCCCAAACAGAAAAACAGTACCATGATGAAAAAGTAGGTACTAAATATCAATCCAGTGGCCAGATGATAAAAGCTGAAACATTTTGATGGGGAAAAATGGGGTTCAAAAAGAACTACATGTGTCTGTCTAGGATATACATGGTATCCAAAACTGAATTCCATGTATATTGTCAAAGCATAATCACCTGCCAACATAAACTGGTCGGTCTCTTTCACTGGGTTTAGTAGGTTCAATCTGAACAGTAGTGTTTCAAGCAGTGTTGGCATTTGGAGAGTCAATGTTGGTATCTGAAATACAACACAGGTATAACCCATGAAGTATCCTGCAGTCTTGACCCCCAGTTATGTTGATTCTCTTCCTTCCAATGTAACCAGGTTTTCTTTCAAGGGGAAACAGACTGTAGGAGAGAGTCTCTGATACCTGGGTCTTGTCACATGCGTTCAGGAAATGTCCTCAGTCCTGCAGATTCAACACATCCAGAGAATGAACCTTATGAAGCTGGTCTGATACAGATCCAGTGGTGGTCATTGTAAGTGTGATGCAGAGTTCCTCAGACCTTTTTTTTCTTTCTTCGTCAATGTAATGTTTGTTGTGTTTCAAGATTCTCAAAGTTATTCTACTGCATGTCAGTTCAGGGAAAGAGAGGCACGTTATTTCAGTATCACTGTTCCTAGTCAAACAGCAATATCTCTGCTAACTGTGATGAAACTCTGCCCTTGTGCTGGAATTGTTTTGTATTTCTCTACACCATGCTTTATCTCAGATCAGGTGCTGTAATAGCATTTCACCTTGTTAGTTTGTAGGGAAAACAATAAAGATACCACCTAGGTGTTGTATAGCTGGGCAGCACAGCAAAGAGTGCAGAGGTCCAGTTACTTGGTAGCAGTCCCACTTTCTCTGTAACCATCCCAGAAAGGAGATAGTAGAGATGCTTTGTCAGATGGCAGTGCATATTTTTCTCCTCTTTTTCCACTTGTCTGGAAAGTATAAAGGACCCAGACTCCTTTCTGTCCATTGCCTATGAGTACATATATGCACGGTCTGTTGATCAGTCATAAGACCCAGTAAGCACAAGTTACACGTGCTAAATACAAAGTATGGAGCCATGCTGGGAATGAAAAAAAGAAGGAATGTCCCTGATTTGAGTCAGGGACAGAGATCAGAAAGTTGTGTTCAGCAGGCCTTTTCTTGGGGATTCATTGCACACTCTTTCCTTTAGATCGCTTAAAGCTCAAAGTAGTGTAATTTCGATGGTTGGTAACAAAAGTTTTCTCCTGCTAACTTGTGTTGTGACACTGGAAATTCCAGACTCTCTAAATTCCACTGAGCTGTCACCAGCAGGTTCTCTGGAAGAGGGGACCAGTCACTACTGAAGCCCACAGCAGAATCAACACCAGCTGACAATAAACCAGCATCTACACTCATGAGTGTGTGTTCCTTTTCCCCAAGACTTAAATTCTGGGACAAAGTAAAACCTACATCTCCTAGATATGAAGGCAGAGAGCGTGTATTCGTGCGGATAACACAGAACCCCACTCCAGAGCCTTTCATCACCTGCTCTTCTCCAGCATCTTTTAGTGCTTTGTTTCTTCATTTCTAGTCCAGAAAACTTGTCTAGTTTGGATGGAAACCTTACAAATGCCACATACATGCCATGCAGTTTTATACAGATAGATTGCACTATATTTAATTCCAAAGCTTTTAAAACTGACTGCTATTCATTAGTGATTACACATTGGTACAGGTCCCAGCCTGAACTGCTTAAAACCATCTGCCAGGTACTGGATTTTTTGCCGACCATCAGCATACAACCACCATTAGTCTTCTTATGCAGTGCATTCTCCTGCAATCAATTTACAGGTAAAATACTCTATATACATACCCAAATTAATTCTTCCTCAAGATTGGCTTTCAGATTCCACCATATGATTGCCAAAAGCTGTTCCACTCACTATCGTTTTCTACTTGCTAATTAATTAGAGAAAGTCACAAGAAATACTAGCTAAGTATTTTTGGGGGGCTTAATGAATGAGTCTATTAATTTAAGAAGATTTAGCAATTATGCATTCTCTAATATTGATTTCCACTAAATCCTATCTGGAAATTAAGGAGATTGATAATAAAACCTTTTATTCAGTTCCACTACAATAGATCTAATGAATAAATTGGCTGCATGCTCATCCTTAGAACTATATTCATTTAGTAATAAATGATGCAACACAAAGGAGCACATTATAATTGAAATTAAGGAGTGGGGGGGGAAGCAGGTGTAGGCTGAACTCACTAATATGCTAATCCAGCACAGTGCAGAAATGAAGTTTTATGTGGCATAGATTTGTTGTTCTGGCATTCATAGAATTTCCTTTCACATTTCTTTTCTTACATTTATGTAGCCAGCTCCTGTTTGTTGGGTTCCTCAGCCTATTGTTTCAGGATGAAAGGAATCTCATGTGCACAGCACTGTGAGCTGAACCTTGCTTGGTTAAAAAGATCACAGAACTAATTTTGAGAAAAGACTCCAGTTGCTGAAAACACATTTTTCTACTCCAGATTGTTTATTCCTGTTCCAGAAGCCCAAAAGAGGGGGATGATCCCCAAGTAATGCAGAGCATGCATCAGTCATGATCCTAAGAGAAAGGAAGGTGTATATGATAAAAGAACTGAGAGCAGCGAAGCTCAAATGTTCACCTTTCTTCATCTTCCAGAATGAAAGCCATAATTAGTTCATGAAAGGCTCATAATTGTGATAATTTAACTTCAAGTGTAGCAAACCAGCCCATTCTGGTCTTTGAGGAGAGGTCAGCAGCGAGCATCTCTCACAGCCCAATTGTAAATCCTTCTCTTAATTGCTCTGCAAACTGTATTTCATGTCACACATTTGAGCAGTATTTGAGGATGGAGGTGAAACACAAAATCATCTCAACATTTTCTCTCCTCAGGTGCAGAAAACGTAGCTCATTCCTGAGTTGCTTCTGAGTCTTCGGTCAACAGGTGTTTTTCCTTTGAATTTCTCCTTCTTTTTGACTCATGGTTCTTAAGCACCTGCTATCTCCTGACTGCACAGAGGAAGTGCAGGTCAGATAACTAGTAGAAAATATACTAAGCACCTGATTTAAAAACCCATATAAGCTTAATCCATTTAAGACTCCCACTGATTTTAATAAACTTGTGATCAAGTGATGTGATTATTCAAATTAGCTTCATAAATGCACTGTATAATGCATCCTAATCTGCTTTACTGTGTTATAATCCATCTCTTCTTGTGCAAGGCTAAAAAAATACGTGGGATTTTAGACTTTTTAGACTTAGTTCTGCAGAAACAAAACAGTCAACATCAGAATCAGACATCAAACACCAGAAGTGCGGAACAGTGAAGTAGTGATAGCCAAATAAATAATCTTCATTATTGTTTTCAATTATTATTACATTATAATGAATGGAAAGGGTCTTAAGAAACTCCTTCGACTACCACATTTAATGGTAACAACAAAGATCACAATAGCACCAGATGCATAGGGACCATGTCACAAACAGCTCATTATGATTTTGACAGTGCCTATACAAGGGCCACTAAATGTTAACCATTTGACCCTCAACGGTTGCTTTGTAAAGAAAGGAAATCTTACTGCCATTGTAGAGATAGCAGAGAGAGTAGATCATTTTCTGGAGCACAGGGAATATCTGTGTTAGAGCCCAGATGAGAACTTAGGGAATTTTATAAGCTATTTCCAGGTTTTCACTGACAGAGCGACTTAACTTTTTCACCAGTCATATCTGCAGAGTTGCATCTCATGTAACAATAAAAATACTGTGATCCACCAATAGAAGTAAAAAGATAACCAGCATCCTTATGTGACATCTGAATTATGTACATTAGCATGAGAGCTTAGAGCAGCAAATGAGGTATAAGATGTGGAAACTATGAAGACAGCCCTTCCCTGGAAGTCTCTCCTCTTGCCCCTTTCTTCACATCTTTGTTCCTTTCAGCCCCAATGCCATGGAAGCAGAAGCATTGACAGAGATCCAAGGACAAAAGCAGTAGAGAAAGAAGCAACACAAAGGAAATAGAAACTGCCAAGCATGGCTGCTAAGAAAGCAAAGGGGTAGAAAAAAGGAGGCTAGAAAGTATGAAGGAATGGGGTCCCTGTCTTGGAACGTGGAGAAGGCAGAGAGTCCATAAAGTCAAGCTTTGAATAACAGAGGTACGTTCACGTTTTATCCTCCGTCTCCCCCTCTCACAACAGCAGCTCTCTCAGGGTGGGAGAAGGAGGGATAATTCTCTTTCTTACATTGCTTGTAGTTATTTTAAAAGGCCCCTCCAGTACAGTTACCCTTGTATACACACATACCATGTACTGCTTGCTGCTCAGCCTTCCATTTTCTAGAGGTAAGACATGAATATACAGCAATTCTGGAGATGATTATCTCAGTGTGATGTAGTCAGCATAATAAAGCTGAAAGTGAGAGAACACTCCAAAACTCGCATCTCTGATACACCTGAAAGTAGTGATTTCAGAATGGAAAGTTTAGTGTTCTGCTAAGTAGCTCAACAGCTAACAGGCTGAGCAATTTCTGCTCCCTCTGCTCTTCACGTATCTGATCCAAGTCAAAATGCATATGCAGTTCTTGAAGCAGGGAATGAATCTGGCTGTCTTCAGTGCCAGGGAATGCTCCATTAACAAGCTGCAGAATTAGGATCCCTCTTTCTATTTTTCAGGCTCCATAAATTCTGTGTCGTTTTCTGTACAGAACTTGGCTTCAAGAGGCAGAAGAAAAGCCAGAGACTGGCTTCCCTACAGATTACAGAATAACCTTGCAGCTAAGGTGCTCTGGTTCTCAATCTGAGAATACATATGCCCCAATTTCTTGCTTAGAATTTTGTTTATCAGGGCATGTATAATCCAATTCATGGTCTATTAGCTGCATCTGGCCCCCGACACTCTTGTGCTCAGCTTCTTCATTGACAGATATGAAGCGTAGCTGCTCAGCTAGTGAATTCTTCCTATGTGGCTGGACAATCTGTCACCCTTAGTGAAGAAGTGCTTGGTCTGCTGCTATGCCATACCCAAGTAAGAGGAAGCAGGCACCAGCAGATATACGTTCTCCTGAGTACCCACATAAAACACTGCACTGCTTCTCCCTTGGTCTCCCAAAGCTAACAGTGAAAAAAGCTGTTCTTCCACAACCCCTTTTCGGATCAGGGCTCTGTGCTGTGAATCCTGAGTAGGAGGAGGTGTTCAGGCTAGTTCCCTGTGGAGAGTGGGAGATTGAGTCTCTGCTGAAGCACTTTGGCTCTGCATACAGGCAGCGGTGAGAGCTGGCACCTCCCAAATGACTTTCCTGGGAAGATTTGATACAGCACTTTGCTGCCAATGCAGCAGTGAGTCCTGCATCGATACGTCACAGATAACTAAAACAGATTACAGCTGTGGAAAAGACAATTCATTTAGGAATTGAGGAACTCTGCTTTACCGTGAATAACTTAACAACTAATAAATAAGTAATCTTAAATGAGGTCTGATCAGAGGAAGGATTTTTAAACTTAGTTTCTTAGAAAGAACCTACAGAGGTCAGGCATTCTACACAGCCAAATGTCAACAGTTCAGTTACAAAGGTGGTATTGCAACAGGCTTAATAATGAACATTAATCATCTTACACGCAGACCCATTATTTTTCTCTCTTCTCTCAGGGTGCCTGTTCTCCAAAAATACTTATTTAAAAACGTGTTAGCAGAATAAGCCGTTACCATCCTTAATGTCAAAAGGATTTCAATATCCCATGGAAAACTATTACAAAAGCAATTAAAGTTAATCCCTTGACAACCCTTTTGCAAACACTAAATTAGCAGTGATGAGGGTGTCTGGCTGATATTGTCCTGTTTCAGCAGCAATGCTGGACTGGAAGACAACCCTAGGCAACGCTGTGCAGAAGGTTGTCTTTGTCTCTGATCTATGTGGCTGCATAGAAATACTGTATCAGCAGATAAGGCAGCACTGAGAACTAACATTCCCTTTTAGAAAGATTTTCACCTTTTCTTTCCACCAACATAGTAGAAGAGAAATATGCCTTTTAGAAGCAATAACATTGATCTAAACATAACTGTGGTTAACTTTAAGTTAATTTTTCATAGGATCTTCCACTGCTGTCTATTACTTGTTCATGCACAAAGACTGTACTTCTTTAATCTCACTAAAGATCCAGAGAGATAAGTGTAGTCCTTCCTCCCCCAGAACCCCAGGACCTTTGACTGAGGCAGCATCTCAGAAAATGTAGGTTTCAATCATGTTAGGTGAAGGAGGTCATTCTATCTGGGACACTCACTGGACATCTGGCTTTGCACAACCTTCCAAAGTATGTGACTCACTGGAGTGTGGTATAGAAAAGGAAGCAACGTCAGGAAAAAGCTACTGCCGATTCATTTTTTTTGTGTGGAGTCTACTGCAGTGGGCATACGATTAATATTTCAAAGTATGCAACTGCGTTTGAATCTCTCTGGAGAACACACAAAAGAATCCATCAGCTTTTTTAATCCTGAGTTGGCTTAGCTATGAACCAAGCTGTGTCAGAACTGTCTGCTCCTAACTGTGTTCTTTTTCAGAGCACTTTCCATGCTTTTGGTGCTTCATCACATCTCTGTGAGTTTAATTCAGTATTTGAGTATCCCAGAGAGTACATTCCACCTAAATGTGATTGATTGTGAGAACGGTTTCTAATGCTGTTAAAACACAGTCTGGGGTAAACTGCCTCAGTAGTTATCCTTCAATTTAGATATCAGCAAAATAAGATAATAATATGCTACCAACTATCCCACAAGCATATTATATGGCTTACTTGGTTAAGGTTTATAAGGCACACTTTGGAAATGAAAATGTTACATTCACTAAGTATTGTGCAGGATGGAAAAATGTTTGACTATTTAATTCCGATGGAATGCATGTAACACAATGAAACTATGAGTCTTGGCCAGCATGCAAGAGCCCTGTTGCCATCTTTCATTTGATATGCAAACACTGGATTAAGTTTCCTTCACTTTGGCCAAAGCAGCACTCTCAGGAATCATACCATGTCTCTTCCACAGCTGTAAAATGTTCTTCTCCTTACAGAAGAACATCAGGTGAGTGTTGGCAGTAAGATGCCAATACTTGGAAAAATTTTAGGTGTACTCTGGGAGTAAGTGTCTGTTCAGTTTGTTTCACTGCAGAAAAATGAGAAGGAAAAATGATGTACAGTACAGACTTGAAGGTAAAACCCTTGAGACGGTCACGGAGATCTCTATTTTGCCATGGGTAACAACAAAAGAAACATAAACCGTAAGGTTCTCCACAGCAGAAGCAGTATGCTTATCCCAGCCAATAAGCAGAGTTGAACTCCTGATGCATGCCATTAATCATACAGTACTACTGGTGACATAAATGCAAAAATAGAAATACTTTACAAGCGTGCCATATACAGACTTATCTTGCTTATATCTTTGGCTTGCTTTTGGTTTTGGGGGGTTTGTTTTCTTCCTCTTCCTTCTTTTTTTTTCCTCTGATTTATGCTCTGATGTGGCAATATCAAATTTTAGCTGTACACGAATCCTTAACCCTGCAAATGTGCATTCCTTCATGCTCATTGGCCCTTAAGCTCTATCCTGATAATGAAAGAAGCAGAGCAACACAGGATGAATGCAGATAGCAACCTGTCAGCAGCCCTCTATTATGTGCTGACAGAATCTATCAGAGTTTACATGGGGGTTAGAACATGGGATAGGATAAAAGGAAGAGAAAGAACAAAGAGTAGCCTGAAGGTGGTAATAAAAAATGAATGTATGACCCACTGTCTGCCTTGGTTTTTAGGTAGAAAGTACACATTGACTTAATTAAGATAAAATCTTATTCTTTAGCATTTGGAGTCTTAACCTGCCATTGTTTTATTAAAATGCACCATGAATATTAAGTAGGAGATGACTTCACCTCCCTACAGTAAGAGCAAAGCCATTTGTTTTGAACTCCTGATCCCGCTTGTTTGCTTTTTATTTCATGTGTGGGTTTTCTCTGTTGACATTATTCAAGACACTGTGGGATCTAGTAGGGATTCACCCTGACTGGTGGTGTCTGATGTCCTTTTGGAACAAATTCAAACAGCACATGCAGTCCAGGGAAAACTCCTGCTTCCCTTGTGATCACCACCTGCCAGGAAGCCAAGCCCAGCTGCGACTGAGCATCACAGTCTGGCTGATCTCCATCACAGGAAAAGTATGATTTTTCTGAGATTTAGTTAACTCCTTAAAGATTTGGCAATGTTGGGAAGCTAACATGCTGCTTGGAACAGGCAATATCCATTGTCTGAGACCAAAGACATCACTGATACTGTATTTCAAATTATCTTTGGAAAATCAGGTGGTTCAGTCTATTGAACAGAGTAATTTGGTTTGAAATACAGGGATGAAGAAGTCAAATTTTCACTAGACTTTACAAAAGAGAGAATTCAAGTATCATCATAGCCCCACTTCAAGCCTTGGTTCAGTAGACTTCTAGGTATTTATTTAATTTAATGTCTGTACTTCAGTGCAAGTGCTTTGCTGGAACAAAGCCCTAGTGAACAGAGACAGACTCTTAGAAGGTACCTGAAGGAATCGATCTTTTCTGACACAGGCAGATTTTAAATCATGGCTTACTTTTATTTTTTTTTTAATTTTTTTTTTCTTGACTGTGGATTGTACATTTGTAGTCATTTATTTCCTGGTTAGAGTAACTAGAGATCAGAGGGTTAAAACGTTCAGTGTTTTAATGTGCTAGCTTCATTTCTACCAGCTTCCTGCAGCAACAGTGAACAATGAAAGTGATAAACTCGGTCTGATCTCTGATAAATGCTTGCCCACAAAATTATATTGACTGTAAGCTTGGGAATAAAAATACAATGAGAGTTAGAAAAGTGCAATTACTGTAGGTCAGGGCTGATGTCTTCACCTGACACTTGCTCACCTTTTCTTCCCCAGGACCACCAGAGATTTCTAATCTGCATAATCCATGTTTCCTGTCTTGCTCGTGGGCATGCTCAGACACTAGCAGGTAAAAACTTCTTTCAGCCAAAGCTTTAATACAAATGCTTAGATGCCAGCTATTGTAGGTGAGCCAAGCTTGTCAGCTACTGCAATTGTCATTATATTGACATTGACTTTAATAGTTACTTATGCTCTGGAGTTTGAAAAAATCAAGCCAGTCACCTTAGTCTTAGTCTGAAAATACCTTTTGGATGCCTCCTGTACCTACCAACTCAGTTGGAAAAGGATAAGCATCCTGAATTGACTTAGTATCTTATCAAAGAAATCTTACTTTAAATGCAACAACCTCCTGCTTCAATATCACATATGTGTCGTGGACTCCCAGCTATCTTGCAAACTTCTGCAGCTGGAAAAGCAAATGTTTAACTACTATCTGTGAAAATGTTTTTTTCTTCTACACCTGTCACACTGTGAAGTGGAAAGGGTCAGCCAGTCTTTTATCTAGGTGTGACATAATCAGCACCTTGCAGACACAACCTTCCACAGGGACATTACCACCTCTTGAGATACAACTATTTAGCTGCTTAGAAGTTATTATAGTCTACTGCATACGTGTAAAGGAGCTTCAGGAACCAAATAATAAATCCCCAGTAGACTTCCACTGTGTGCAGTGTTTATACCAACATCCTGAACATTTTCTTTTCTCTCGAGGATGTGCTAACTGTTGATCTCTGTAGCTGGAATTTCACAATTGCTTTACTCCAGCCGAATTGAGTTGCCCTTTACATGGATGAGCATGAAATTCCTATCTTAACTAGATATTAAAAGGGACCTTTTTCTGTGGCTTGTGATTTTCTGAGATTCCAGTTCAGCAAGGTATTTAGGTAAGCACCTCACTTTAAGTCTCATGCTGAAGTTCACAGCTAAAGCAAGTTCTTAATAGTTTTGTTTCTTGGCTCCCTTTCTGAAATGCTTGATCTGAGTCAGGGGAGCTGTTCTTCTTTGTAACAGTTTCAGGGAAAATTATTTATCCATTTTAAAGAAAATATTCATTGTTGCTAGGAAATACTGTTTGTGACCTTTTTATTAAGCAGCTACAGCACCTCAGGGAAGGAAAGAGAAGCATAAGCTTGGCAAAGAGTAAAACTCCAGGTCAGATTTGTGTTTTTATTAGCCCCAGTAGAACTGGATGTGATTTAACTGAGTTATACAATATATAAAGCACTTAGTACATAGGCCGTGGAGTACATTAGACTATATAAGTGGCTTCTTCTGCTGTTCCATTATTGATGGCACCAGTGGATATACAAACTGAGACTGATATGTCTTAATGCAAAAGGAAGAAAAGGGCACATTAAGGAGGGTGTAGGCCTCAGAAGTGCTTTCCTAGCATAACATAAACTAAGATGAAGATGTAATTTCCTTCTTCATCCGCAGTGAGAGTACGTGTGAGAGCTTAACACGTTGTTGTAAGGAAGATATGCAGCTTCCCAAAGGACACTTGAGACATCTTCAGAATCAGCATTTTATAAGATGCCTTGCTTTCTATATGGAATACATGAAGATTGCAAAGGTGAACACCATGGGAGGTGGATAAATGAGAAAGGGTCATGTCTGATTGACTGCACTTTTTGAGTGATACGTAGTGCAGGGATGTTATCCAGTCAGTAGAGGAAACAGGACACATTGCTTCATCTGTTCTTCTTTCATAAAGATTTTCTAAAGCAAACCTTTGAAACCAACTGAGCAAGCAACAGTATGTCAGGTATGGCACTACTGAGGTTACCTGTCTGACCTTAACAGCAACCACTTGTATACATTTGCTTCAAGGAGGCCTTTCTTACATGCAATCACACTGCTTTTCTCTCAAAAGACAGACATGCTATTCATAAATCCCTAAAAGCTGTGCTCTGTATCTTCCTTCTCCTTCTTCAAACCTCCCAGATTTTATGCCATTGTTAGTGCTCTGCTCTCTTGTTGGTAAATCCTCCATTTCTCTGTCTTGATCTTCACAAATATATTTTCCTTTCTTTTGACTAAGAAATTTGTCTAAGTTTATATTTCTTTCTTTGATTAACAGATATTATCCTATTTTGTGCATAGGGACTAAATTTTGCCCTATCCACCTTCCACAAGATAACTGTTCTTTCAGAGCTGCAAGCACAAGTGCTCCTTAACCTAGTTCTGTCAGAATGATTTGATTTGTAAAACCCTCGCAGAGAAGTATTTTAGTAGGTTTTAAAAACCAAATTCTTTTGACAGAATCAGGCTGGGGACAGCTACGTATGTAGATATGCCAGCAAATCTGCGGGGGGTGGTAACCTTCAGGGATTCAGGAGGGAGAAGAGAGTGGCTGGTGATGAGCCACCTTACATTATCTCCATGCTTACACTATCCACGTATCTATCGACGGCCCAATCAACATCTGGCTGCACCCTGGCTATTCTGATTTTCATACTTTTTGTTCCTTTGTCCAAAAAGCCCACCTTGCAACATACAATAGCAATGTTCTCCCACCGTTACACTGTCTATAACAGCATTTCCTCGGGTGATTTTCCTTATTCCCTTCTTCTCCTCATTGCAGTGCTGACTTAATTGTTTTTTCATACTGTCTAGCTCTTCTCTTCAACATTTCCTATCTTCATTTGCATGTCTCCTTAAGTCCCTTTCTCAAAGCAGTTTCTCCTCGAGTCTTATTAAACATCCTTTTCCTTCTGCCTTGCTTTAATTAAGCTGTGTGTAAACTTTAGGTCAATTAATGTGACTAAGGTGTGTAAAAAGTTGTTTGCATGCTGGACTGCCAAATTATAACAGCAGCAATAGCCAACAGAGTGCTGAAGTTCAAGCACAGGACAATATATAATGCTGTAGAAACTAAGCCAAACCAAAAGAATATTAGGAAAAAAAAAAAAAAGTTTAAAGGAAGCAAGCTTGCAGCACTGAGCAATTTAGAAACTGCAGAACACCCAGCAGTCACTGACACATGGAAAGGGCAAGGACAAAAGACGGGTCAGTCTTGAGAACGAAGAGAAGCTTCACACCAGGAGTGCCTGATGATTCAGGAAGAAAAGTATCTGCAGTTCAGGAAACTCCTAAAATGTTGTAATTGCCCTGGAGCATACACAGCCTTAATGACTGAGAACTGCTCTATCTATGGAAATGAGTGAGCTCTGTGATGGAAAACTGATTTTAGGAAATGAATATCTGCCTAGGCAGGAACTAGTGAAGACTTTTCTGATAATTAAAAGGCCCCGTCCCTCTCAGCAATTTCTGGTGCTGTTAGAGTTGAGTAGGAGTAAAGTAATGCAAAATGTACTGTGAGATGTTCATCTCAATACACAACCCATGATGGACCTAGCTGGTTACTCAGAAAATGCTTGAAGAAAAACACCAAGCAAGTGAAAAATGTAGATATATATGAGAGAGGGAAAAAACCACTGGAAAAGGGAAGATGGTAAATGAAGCACATCTGAAGTACATGTTGTACAGGAAATAGCTAGAACATGAAATATTTATTGAAATTATGCTTTAAAGGAGGAGAAAAAAAATAATGAGGAACATTACTGAAAGAAAATAAGTACAATAATTAGATTTCAATGGAACTAATGTTGAGGGATACTCTAAACTTGCCAGCTGTCAATGATAAAGTGTCAATCTGTCATTTCAGTTCCCTCTCAGGCTCAGATCTGAACCCTGTTTTCTCAGCTCTCCACCTTGCTTATGTACTAATACACAGCCATGTGCCTGGTGGCTTCCTAGGTGAAGAACCAGAGGTTTGGAGCTGATACTGATTCAAGCCCCATCACTGCAGCATGGAGTGATACCACTTTGCTTTCACAGGGCAGCGTGTAGCTGAATGTTTCAGGCTTTTTCATCTCTCACTCCTTGCTCCTTTTCTTTGCCCCACTGAGAAGCTAGTAAAAGTTTAATTCATAAAGGCCCTCTCTTCTTTTTCTCTTTCTCTTTTTCTTTTCTTTTCTTTTTATTTATTTATTTTTATTTCCCAAGCAAAGAAGAATAAAGGCAAGGAATGTGATGGTTTTGGAAAACAAACAGCAAAATATTTGGCAGAAAAGCTCAGCAGACAGTTGAACAATTGGCTCAGTAGTTGCTTAATTTAAAATATATCTAATCTAATCTGCTCGACCTTTTTCTATTTTTTTTTTCTTTTTTTCACCTTTATGGATACTTTTGATAGAAATCATACCAAAGTCAGTGTGTGTTCACATGTAACAGAAAACCATGTCTGTCTATCTGTCATCTATCATCTATCTATCTATCTATCTATCTATCTATCATCTATCTATCTATCTATCTATCTATCTATCTATCTATCTATCTATCTATTATCTATCTATCATCTATCTATCTATCTATCTATCTGTCTGTCTATTATCTATCTATCTATCTATCTATCTATCTATCATCTATCTATCTATTATCTATCTATCTATCTATCTATCTATCTATCTATCTATCTATCATCTATCTATCTATCATCTATCTATCTATCTATCTATCTATCTATCTATCTATCTATCTATCTATCTATCTATCATCACACTGTGTTGATAGTATGGAAGAGAGATGGAATGAGAGAGTTAAAGGGTTTCTCATGGCAAGAAAAAAAAGTGGTGCAAGAATAAATTCACACTGGGAGCTTATCTCCTAGAGTGTCTGCCTGTTTATAGCATTATGGAACAGAAGGATAACTCACACAAATTTACTCCATGTTAGCTGCAAGTACACCTACAGCTATGATAATTTCCTATTGTGCTTTTAAAAACCTACTAAACTTTTTCTCCTTCACAAAGTTTAGAGGGAAAGATGTGAAGTCTGGGTGAAATGTAACAGATTAAAGCTCCAGATAGATCTGCATTACTCTAAGCATGAAAGACATCTTTGATTAATGGTTTCCTCTATCTCAGCTAGTATTACAAATCTTGAGTAAATATACCACTAGGACATTAATGCAGGGGATGAGTGTGTATAGAATAGGCTCAATATTCAGGAAACACTGCAGAATTTCCATGGGCCATAGAGCAGAAATCTAATGATCTTCTTTCTTTCATCAGGCACACTTTGTAAATGAAGTTGGCACAGAAATACATGCAGTACTTCAAAATAATTTACCTCTACTGCAGAACCCTTAATGCATTGACAGCACTGCTGTTTCTTGTAACAGCTTAAAAAGTACCCTTTTTCTTTTTAAAGTCTTCTTAGGCTTTTTTTTGGCACGTGATATTTAAGTTATTGGATAAATCCATTATGGTATCACAGCAGAGTCCTTAGAGCATCACAAAAGATATACACAGTGGCACAACTGAAGCAACAGCAAAGTGCTTATATAAAAGTTGTTTAACCTAAATTACTTCAGTGTTCATATTTCTTTATCTGCTTTACACTTGGGGTATTATAGCTTTCATTTTCAACTACATCTTGAATTAGAATTAGATTTGAGGATCAGAGGCAAAGATACTTCATATTTAAATTAAACCATTGAACTGTAATTATTGAAACAATCAGCCACAAAAATGAAATCAGAAACCAGAAATGACTGTGCAGGAATGAAAAGGCAAGGCAAAAGGTGATTGGAAGGGACTCTGGAAAATGAAGTAACCAATGATATAGGCCTTAAGGAAAATTCACAAGGAATTTAGCATCCCATTGTGCGTATGAAGTAGGAATTGTCAATTGTAGGTGCCACTTCACATAGAGAGTGTGAAACTCCAGTTCTCAGATGTACTGGGTAAATAAACATTCAACGACAGTTTGGATGAAAGTCAGAAAACAACATGAAACCTAGCCCAGAAGTTCAAAAAAGGAGTCTCTGATCTGAGCTATTTCTGTCTATGGATATTCGACTCGAAATACTTGACAACTTCATTTGGATATGCAGAATCAAATATCAACTTTTGACTGACTACTCCAAGTACACATAATTTAACATACACCCTACATCAGCATTTTCTATGCACTCGGTTGTTTGAAACTTAGGTGGCATTATAAGTTTTTATTTAAGAAATAAAATCAGGCCACCAGTGATATTTCCCATGTTATGTCTTATCACTAGGGGGTTTAGGGTGGCATGCATAATTCCAGCCTTAAACTCAGAGCTTCAGGCTCCCGCAGGTATTCTTCAGATTCACTTAAATGATGGTGATGAAGGTCATCTATTTATCACTGATACTCAGTGTTGTGTCTGTCCCACCAGAGACATATGCATATCTGACCTATTAGGGCTTCACTCATGCTCCCACATGTCTTTGTTTCCAGAGTTAGGATTATAAAAGGCTGCCTTTCATTAACTGCTTTCTGTATTAGGTGATCTCCTCTTGCAGAGGTAATCTGCAAGGCACATTTGAATGTGACTTGAATGAAACTTTCCCCTCTGAAGGTACCTTGATCCCTTGAAAAATGAGCCACCAGCTAACAGACATTCAAACCAAAATTGAGGTTGGACACAGCTGGGTGACTAACTTTGCTAAGCACATAGAAAGGTCTTCAGTAATCTCTATTTTTTTATTAAAAAAGCCCACTTGGATTTGTTACCTCACACATTTGCTACCTCTGGCTGTAATTACTCTGCCAGTACTCTTTTCCCTTCTGTCTCATAATCATACTGTGCTAGCATGCTTTTCAGGCTTGCCACAAACCAAGAGTCCCCCTCTTAAAAGAATTCCAGAGGAAAGTGAACATGGAAAGCTAATATTTTTTTTCTCTATCCCAGAAGTAATAGTGCTGAGAGGTAGATTCTTTTCTTTTCCTGTATACTCTTTAGCTTTGTAGAGTATTGAAGCCAGCTACATTATTTCTCATGTGTAGTCTACACTGTAGGTAGGACAGGTCTTTCTGGTTTATGAGGCTCATACATTTCTGACTACCCTCTGACAATACCGTACCTCAAAGTTTGCACGTGCAATCCAAGGTGCTGTACCTATGACACACCAAAACCAGATTACACACGAGAAAAGATGATGTTTGTTGACACTGGCAAAACATTGTTTGATATTCTGTTTATGGGAGTATGTGTTCACTGCAGCACTGACCATTTCCACTGAAATCATAATACTGCTGTAGCCATAAATGGCCGATAGCAGATGCATCTAACCTGAGCTCAAAGTGCTTTAGGAAAAAGAGATACCACCAGTCATCAAATCTGGGAAAAGAGGAATCTTTCTGCCGTCCTAGAGTCTAGACTTGATGAAAATGAAAAGATCCACAGAGCTTCCAGTGACCTATTAAAGAAAACTTAAAGCCATTCCTGCTGAAGTCTAATATTTGACTCACTGGCACTTTTCCAGAGTCAAAATAAGGCAAAATAGTTCCCCCTGTTAAATTCAGTAGACACTTCAAAATTAATGACCATAAAGTTCTGAAATAAAAATAATGCTGTTGTGTCCTCAGTGATTACACCTTGTTGTGAGAAACTGATCGGATCACTCACTGTGAGAGATGTTTTCTCTAAGGACATAATCGAGCAAAAGCTTTCATTTCCTGGATCCCTAAACCAGAGATTTTCCTGCATGTGCATCAGAAACAATTCAACTCTTTAAAAAATCTAACCAATGTCTTAATGAAGAAAATTCCACTGAGTTAATAGAAAACCAACAGTCTAATTAGAAGTCTGATTTGTGTGTGTCTTCCGTTATATGCCAGACTCTCTAAGATTCAATTTCTGACATACCAGGAACTAGTGATATAATTAATCGCTTTAATATTCAGATAAACATTAGCAACCTTTTATACCTTTGATCACACTCAAGGTAGTTATAATTTCTGTAGATAATTAACAGGCTATATTGTAAAGTTAGCTCACATATTTTTTGAATATTAGTGGTTAGATCCAGAGTACATTTTCTGTCATGCTCCTCTCCACTTAACACTGTACTAATCTGAGCTCTCTTTAGCATAAGAAAATAATCTCTCCTGTGGGTATGAACACAATACTCTCTGATCTTTCAATTCCTATTGATTCATGGCTGCATCCAAAAAAAAAAAAAAAATAAAGTTTTAATTAAATGAGAGTCTTTTAATTGCCTGCAGTGGATAGAGGATTAGACCCTTACATGAAAGTTGAGTGTACTCAGCACCTCACAGAACTAAGGTTTGCAGAATACAAAATTGCTCTTATTAATGGAAAATGAAAATTGTTTTCATTGTGAATGCTTTATGTAACATCTTTGCCAGAACAAAATTATATTTCTGCAATGATTACTTGCTGTTGGTCAAAAATTAGGCATGTAGTAACATATTATACTCATTGAAATGAAAACTTTATATGTCTGATTAATAGTTTATATGACTGATTCTATTAAGTGACATCCA
Organism: Megaceryle torquata; assembly: GCA_024611175.1. NCBI lineage: Eukaryota > Metazoa > Chordata > Aves > Coraciiformes > Cerylidae > Megaceryle > Megaceryle torquata. The sequence goes on from JANIJG010025744.1 coordinate 41,608, forward strand.
AGGTATTTTATCAAAGAAATGTAGGAATTCTTGTAGGAGTAAGCTTTTTAGACTTTACTTAGAGTTCTCCAGGGAAGAACTATATAAAGAAGGAATAGGGATAGCAGGCACATCATTTGGACTGCTCAGAATTGGTGTATTTTCCTTTCCTTTCAATCTATTTTTGTACATATATTTACACTGTATCTATATATTTTTAGGGGTTTTTTTAGATAAATATTGTAATTATTTGGGAATATATCACACCCAACTTTGAAATATAATTTTCATTATTTCTAGTTGTCAATTTTTATTATCCATTCATACATTCATCATGCTGGTGGAACTAGAAAATTCCATCTTTATTATGAAAACAATGTCAAATGAAAATGTTCTGTTTATAAATTACAGCTTTTTAAAAATGATTAACACAGAGATGTTTTTATTTCCATTCTTTCTAAAGTAAATATAATGAAGGATCAGATATTGATCTTCCCTGGTAATTTTGAGTGATTTCCTGGGTACTATGATTTTTTTTCAGCATCATATCTAAAATATCTTACAAGTTTTTCTTCCTAATGTGTCATTCCAATACAGCTCTTTTAATTTTTGCAGAGAGTTTCAATTCCAAAATGTCTGTTTTGAAAGTGACTTTCTGTATCATTTATCCTTGTGTTTGGCAAGTACCCATTTTTTTTTCCAGCTTTCCATGCTTAGGCAAAATAAGTCATAGAATCATAGAATTGCTTGGGGTTGGAAAAGCCCTTTAAGATCATTGAGTTCAACTATTAACCTGACACTGCCAAGTCCACTGCTAAACCATGTCCCTAAGCACTACACCTACATGTCTTTTAAACACTTCTAGGGATGGTCAAGGGTCACTCAATCACTTCCCTGGGTAGCCTGTTCCAATCCTTTCAGTGAAGAAATTCTTGCTAATATCCAATTTAAACATCCCCTGGTGCAACCTGAGGCCATTTCCTCTTGTCCTATTATTTGTTACCTGGAAGAACAGACTGACACCCACCTGGCTACAACCTCCTTCCAGGTAGTTACAGAGAGCGAGAAGGTCTCCCCTCCGCCTCCTTTTCTCCACGCTAAACAACCTCAGTTCCCTCAGATGCTTCTCAGAAGATTTGTGCTCCAGAGCCTTCACCAGCTTCACCACCTTCTTTGGACACACTCCAGCACCTCAGTTTCTTTCTTGTAATGAGCGGCCCAAAACTGAACCCAGTATGCAAGATGTGGTCTCACCAGTGCCGAGTACAGGGGGACAATCACTTCCCTTCTCCTGCTGGCCACACTATTGCTGACACAACACAGGATGCCGTTGGCCTTCTTGACCACCTGGGCACGCTGCTGGCTCATGCTCATCTGGCTGTTGACCAAAACCTCCAGGTCCTTTTCCACGAGGATGTTTTCCAACCACTCTTCCCCAGGCCTGTGGCTTTGCCGGGGGTTGTTGTGACCCATGTGCTGGACCCGGCACTTGGCCTTGTTGAATCTTATACAGTTGGCTTCAGCCCATTGATCCAGCCTGTCCAGATCCCTCTGCAGAGCCCCTTCTACCCCCAAGACAATCAATACTCCCACCCAGCTTGGTGTTGTCTGCAATTCCTTCCTGTTCTGATGAAATCTCACTAAAATACTGGAAATTTGCTTTGCTATCCATATTGAGTGTTATTTGGAGCTTTAGTATCTCCTATTTCACTTTTTTTTTTTTTCCTTTAAAATGATAATATTATTTGTTTACCTGGCTGTTGGACTGAAGAACTTCTGTTCTGTAACATGTCTTACTTTACAATCACCCTTCGCCCATTACCCCTGGACCTTCCAGACCAAAACTGTAGTTGACAAAGATAAGTGACTGGGTTACTCTCACAAATATTCTGTCTTCTTCCCAATTCCCACAATATGGAAGGAAAGAAGGAACAAAGGGAAGGAAGAAAAGAATGGAAGGAAGCAGGTAACCCATAGAAACTAGCAAATGCCAGCATCATCTCTAAACAGTGACGTCAACCTTCAGCTCTCTTAACTCCTGTATCAAATAGCTCACGTGGTCTCATATTATTTAGTCTAAAATTAATATTTTATAATACATATATTATATATATAATTTATAATATCGGTTAATGCCAACATTTTAAGCATAGGAACAATCTTTGGATAAAAGATGAGGAAATGAGTCCAATAGAGAGCTACAAAGATGCTGAAGGGACTGGAACATCTCTCTGATGAGGAAAGGCTGAGAGCCCTGGGGCTGTTCAGCCTGGAGAAGAGAAGACTGAGAGGGTCTGTTATTAATGTTTATGAATATCTGAATGGTGGGTGTCAAGTAGAAGGGGCCAGTCTCTTTTCAGTGGTGCCCTGT
>JANIJG010025745.1:0-12270 GCA_024611175.1 Megaceryle torquata
TGCTCCCAGTATCCCCAGTGCAGCCCCAGTGCCCCCAGTGCTCCCAGTGTCCCCCGTGCCCCCCGTGCAGCCCCCGTGCCCCCACTCGCCCCCGCTTCCCCCCGCTCCCCCCCTTCCCCCCCTCCCTCCCCCCCCCTCCCCCCCCCAGCTTGGCTTCGCTCCTGGAGGAGTTGGTTGTTTCGTTGGGGTTTTTTTTGTTTTTTTTTTTGTTTGTTGTTTTTTTTGTTTTGTTTTAAACACAAATCTGCATACTGATTTTTAAACAAACAAACAAACAAATCCCCCCCGCACACCCGCCTGCCTCTGGGAGGGAAATAGCCAGGTGGAATCTCACTCTGTTTCCATGGACAACCCGTCCATTATCACCCAGGTGACTAACCCCAAAGAGGAGGAGATCCTGTCCTGCACTCAGGATAAAGGTGAGCTGCCTTCTCTCTTTCTCCATGCTTTTTCTTTTTTTTTTTTTTTTTTCGTTATATCCTCGGGAAATCCCTGCTTTAAAATGCACGGAGTAACAACTTTGCATTCTTCAGCGGTCGTATGATTCTCTCTCTAGGCTGCTGGGAATAGAAGAGGGTTTGTGGGGTTTGGTTTTTTTGTTGGTTTTGGTTTTTTTTTCTTGTGGGATGAAGGTATTTGCATGAAGGTCTCTCAAACTGCTGGCTGGATACAGCTGAGAACTTGTTACACTGTTCAAATACCGAGTTTCATCAGCGGTTCTTTAAATAAAATAATCTTGTAACTTTGTAAGGTTGTTGCTTTACCGTTAGTGCCCTTGTTGAGGGACAGGATACCTGTGCTCCATGTGTTGGAAGGTTTTAAAATCTCAGCTGTAAAGTTTTTGATCCCCACCCCCCATCCTTTTTTTGAAAAAGAGGGGAAAAAAAAAAAGTTTCCTAATTTCTCTCTCCATTCCTGTATTCCTCCCTGCCTCACATTTAGCAATCCGTGTAGCTTTCAGGTTTCTTGTTGGATACTTGTGCCTTTTAGAAAGAAACACGGGCTACTTTTAAAAGCGGGTTCTATTTACTTTGCAGATAAATAGTCACTGCTTGCGTAAGCCAGCACAATTAGGCTGCATTTTAATCCAAAATAAGATGAACCCAGCCTGGCCAAAGGAGCTGCTGCTCCTCAAAAGTCTAGACGTTGACGATTGCCTTTAACCTCATTTCCTTTTGGAAGCTCGGAGGGGTTTTGGGCTGTCAGTGGTTGTGTCCTTGCAGCTGCCGATGAGGGAGGTACCGGTAAGCGGCAGGGTTCAAGTTCTGGGGAGTTGTGTGGGATTGCTTATGGATTTTAGAAGTGAGTTGGATGTTGAGGTTATGCTTTGTTACAGGCAGGGCTGGTAAAAAGAGGAGAAGGGACAGAAATGAGAAATAAAGTTTGTGGCAGTAGGGTATGGGATACTGGGAGGTATGGTGATAGACCTCTGAGTGGTCTTCTGAAAGGGGTAGATTGATAAATCTCCCTCAAAAATCAATGCTTCCAATATCCAGAAAGCTGCCCCTTTTTCTGTGGTTAGTCACGTCAATTGTGAGGGGTCCTGTATCACTGGAGAAGCTGCTTCCTGCAGCTCGCAGACGAAAGGCTATACGTGAAATCTCTGCCTTCTCATCTCCCCAATCCTGACTGCAGAAGAACTACTGGGGGAGATTATATTTTTTTTCAAGGAAATGGAAAAAAAGGAAACATCTCCCCCAGGTTGGGGGATGTTTCGATGAAGACTTTATTTTTTTGTTTGGTCCAGGAGTTCTTGTGTAACTCTTGAATTCATAGCGCTTGTGAAGTGATACTTGTGAAGTGAGGCCTTGTTTGTCTCAAGATTTCTGATGTTCCTCTCTCTCTTTGGCAATGCTGAGCACGGGTCAGCTGCACTACATGAGGTGCTGGTTCTCTATCTACAATGTCTCCTAAGACCTGGTTTGGAGAAGACCTACGTGGTACTGTGCTTACACGTTGTCGTGATTTTAATGGCCGATACATGAACTGGAAGACCTTCATTAATATTGTTAGCAGCTGGTTGAAATTTTAGTGTGAAAAAAAAAAAAAAAAAGAAAAAGCCAGTTGAGACAAGCAGAAGAAAAATTGACAGCTCAAAATAAGAGTAAGCAGCCACATCAAACAAGTGTCTTCAGAGTCCTCGGTACAGCGCGCTACGCTGCGTAGCGAAAATATGCATATAACTTGCATAACTATGCAGTAACTTGCATAATATGTGTTGTGTTCCTGCTGTTGGTTTGTCTTTGGCAGAAAATCAGCATGGTCTTAATTGCAGAGCAGGGGCTTTTCAAGGCTGAATGTTTGCAAGGGTGGACTGGGGGAGAGTGGAAGGAGGGCACTTGGAGTTTGAGGCGTGAGGAAACTTCAGCGTGATCTTAATACAGGAGGTGGATTACTATTTGTTGGGTTTTGGGTTTTTTTTTTCTGTATTTTGTTTTTTATAATGTGGTTCGAGTGCATGCTTTGGAGTCACTGTGTGCTCTGTGGTGAGACTAAGATCACACCAGGGCAACTTTTGCAGAGAGAGAATTGGAGGTCTGTCCATCTTGGGCTCTGGAGGGAGGGTGATGCTTTCTCCTACCTCTTCCACTGCTGTTTTTTCCACTGCTCGAGGTACGGAGCTTGTGAAAACCCATTGCACTACCTGCCTTCCTTGCGTGGTTGTTTATCACGTCACCCAGTTTTCTGTTAGATTTCCTCACAGTTTTAGCAAAGCCTTTCGGTCCAGTGAGCTACGGGATGGTGAATACAGAGAGGTTCTTAGTGGGAGAATGATATTTCAAGTGAGTCTTCGCTGCTAATTCAGCTTGATCTCAGTGTGTTGGTACAAAATGGCTAACAAATATGTTAAGGCATAATGAATTAACTCTTTATTTAGCGAATACAACAGTCACCTCAGCCTGTCTTCTGAGGTTTGGTAACCCAGTGAATTACAACAGCACTGTACTGTGTGAGCGTAAGGAAAACCTGCTTTTTCCTCCGAGTTTGGCATTTGACTGCAGAAATATATTCCAAAGCACTGACTGGCATGTGGTAGCTTCAGGACTTGGGGTTTTCTTAGGGTTTTGGGGACCTTCTGTTAATGTTTCTCATGGAAAATTTATGTGGGTTTTTTTTTTTCTTGTTAAGCTGAAGAGAAGCAGTTTTACAGTAGCTGAGCAACTGCTGAATAATGCATGTGTATACCTTCAAAGGTTCGATTTCTTATTTTTTCTTTCCAAGAATTTTTTGAAGCTTTTAATCACCCGTGAGTCCAACCTTTAGCTTGATTTATTGTTTTTTAAATGTATTTGTTTTAATAGGAGCTCGATGTGCAGTATACTTAAGCCCAATCTCTCTTGTGCAAGGGAGTGAGACTGGCAAGAAGCAGAGCTGTTTGTTCTCTTGTGGCAGGGCGGTTATGTTTTTAGGTAAATATTGTGCTTTACAAATGAAAAGGCCCAAATATTTTCTTGCTAATCCAAACGTATAAAAAATTAGCTTTTGAGATAAGTGAAGCTGTGTGAACTTGTTAAAGAGGAGCTTCTTAATACTAAGATGGAATTATTAATGTTTACTCTGAACAAACAGTAAAACATTTCGAAGGTGGAAAAAAACCAGATCTTGGTACACGAACCGTTCCCTAATATGTTGCCACATGGTGGTGCACTGTATTTAGTTGTCTGTCAAAACGAAAACTGAGCATGGAAAGTTGCTACAATCCTCTTTTATTATTGTAATGTTTGTTCTGAAATGCCAGTAGTGTTCCTGCTCCTGCAGGATTTTGGTTCCTGTCTGTATCGATCAATTAGTTCTGGGAAATAGAAACTCCCAGCTGGAAGCGATACGTAGGGGATTAAAAATATGTTGAACACTGAATTATTTGAGAATTTAATTCCCTGTTAGTTTTTTAAGTAACAAAAATAGTAGCTGCTCACAGAAATATTTCATGTTGTGGTCATTTGGCACTTCTGAAAATTGGAAGCGTTTCCAGGACTCAGGACTTGAAATTAAAGTGGAAATATAGGAACGTGAAAAAGGGGTTGTGATATCAGTGATAAATGTGAGCAATGAAGGAAAATATAAATAAAAACTACAAAACCAAACTGAATCTTCATATAATTAGGGCTACAAACAAAATCAACTTGTATTTCTTAAGGGAAGATCATTAGTTGAACAGTGATCTCTAATGTAACATCTCGACAGCTAAATCTCTAGAAAACAGCGCAATGCTGACAGGTCTTTGCAGGGAGCAGAAGGCAGAGGAGTGCGATCGCGGGTGGGTAACAGGTATTCAATCCAAAGTAGTGAATTTCCCTTTTTTTACCCACATGCTTCACTTTGATCCCCATAGCTGATGCAAATTCTGGTGTGTTTCCATGTGCCAGGTGAAGTATTAGTATAAGAACGGGCCAGTCCTCCTTCAGGTACCAAATCCTTCGGGCTGTGGTGTTTTCTCTCTTTGAATGCATCTTTCCTGACTTCTGTAAAATTTGTCTGTCAGCTGAGCATCTATTTTCAGTTACTGAGAGTAGCTGAGTGTTTTGGTGTCCCTACAGAAGTGTATTTTCTTCTGTGACAAATAATTTGGAAAAGGTTTGTGGTGGAACCTAAACCATTCTAATTTTTTTTTTCTTTTTGATGAACAGTGTCGTTCCTTGAGGATATTTCCACAAACAGGCAAACTTTTTGCCTTCCTTTCTTTCAATTAAAATTGGAAAAAAAAATTTCAAATTGTCATTTGAAATAACAAGTTCTTAGGATCTCAAGTTGAAAGCTGAAATAATTGTCTTTAATTGTGTCTTCAATAAAAAGCATTTTGAAAATACATGGAAATATTGAAAATATTCTTTTTTTTTTTTATCTTTACGTCATCAGGATTCACAGAACTCGAACATCTGAAGATCTGTTAATGCTCCTGAGACATTGTCTCAATGGATTTTTATAATATAAGCCTCATAATTTTAACTTTCAAGTAGCATTTAAAAAAGAAAAAAAAAATTGGATGTGGAAACCATTCCTGCTCTACATTGGAATGTGAATTGCTCACAGTGGGTAAAATTTTAAATCATTAACTAATGACATAGTTGTTACATGAAACCAGAGTAACCATACAGTAGGTTTTACATTCCAGGGAGACTGCAGTAACCTGTAGTAACCCAAAATGTGATTTAGGGTAGCAGTTAACAAGCTGAAGTGTAGTGGCAGTAACGTGAGTGATAATTTGCATGAATATCTAATATCTAGTCCGTCTCTCTCCGCCACAGCGTTATCATTTCTTCATAGCTCACGTCATCTCCAATTCAAAGCTGTTTCAGTAATTTAACTGAAGTGTTCGGAAGTTTAACATGCCTTTAAAAAAAAAAAAACCCAACCCCAAAGCTGACCTACATTTTGTCAATTCAGTACTCAGAAATGCAAATAGCATTTCCTGACATAATCAGTAAAATGCGGTGTGATCGATGCTACGCTTCATCTCTCAGGATTTAATCTGAACGTTACAAATAAGCCTCAGGATAACGGGTCTCTGTTTGTTTCTTTAAAGTGATAAAAAAAAACCAAACCTAAAATGCTGAGAAAGCGAAAGCCAAGAGAAATGAAACTCACTTATTTGGCCGTTGTTCCTGTTGGCCTGGTCGATGGGTTTAACTGTGGGAAGCTTATTTTTCTGTCACGGAACACTTAATTTATGAGTTTTACTATCTTGTAAAAGTTATCATTCAAACATGGAAATTAGTTCTAGCCTGCAGTTTTTATATATGTTGAATCTTAAATAGTCTGTAAGCAAGTGTGCCTTTTTCAACTCCAAATTTAGCAGAAAACAGGGCAATGACCACCATGGGTGGTGCTTAGTGTTACATTTTCCATTAAAAATCCAGTTTCAGGCAATCCTAGATATGGAAATGTTAATTTGGAAAGTGAATTTGTCCATTACTCAACTATGCCCAATAGAGAATTTTGAATGGATTACTTTGAATTCAATTTGAAGTGTTTCTGTTCACCATTTTAATACTTTCTTTACAAACAAACAGGAAAAACAAAGATTGGTTTAACTCTCTATGTCCTTCCTTAGCTTTTTACCTACTGTGTGGATTAGCAGGGGAAGATGTGGCTCATCCCTCCTTCTCCTCCCTATCTGGGCCATGCATCTTGCTGGGAGGGAAGCTGGTCATGTGGATGGATATAGGACCAGGAAGGAGAAGAGAGCTGCCAAAGTGCTCCAGCCTATTTGAGGGACAGAGGAGAGGGTATGAATGAAGTCCTGGTTCTTGAGGGCAGCTGAGCCCATATGGGGACTGCTAATGGGACAGGGGTAGTCCTGTCTGCCATGGGCTCCTGACTTTGTTTGACCCATCCACCATCATACCACTTGTCACAATGAAGTCTGTGGGTCTCTGTCCACATGTTTGTGTGGTTGTGCGTGTTCCTTTATCCCAGTTCATGAGTGTAGCCAGAAAGGGGCAGGAATCTTCCAAGCTGAAATAAGAGAACCGCTGACAGAGCTAATGAGCAAACCTAGTTAGATATTTGAAGACCACATCTGGATTGCTAGTAAGGATTGTACACCATTTGATTCCTCTCAGCAGTGGAGAACTATCTGGAAAACCTCACAAAAATGCTCAGCAGCATCTCCAAAGTCTTCATGTCCTTATTCTCTTGAATTATATTGATATAAGCTTTATTTTCTGTGCTCATTTTCTTGTCCAGGAGGCTCAAATCGAATGATATCGCATCAGTAGGTTTAAATGCTCTGCTGAACTTCCAGAGCTTTTTGAAAGGGCCAGGCACAGAGGAAAGAGGCCTTTTGTGCTGTAATGTGTCCAGGGACATTCTTAAGAATTTCAATTTGGAAATGTTAATCTTCTATAAATTCTACTTTTGCTGGAGTTTGACGGGGACTTGCTTTATTTTTACTTGGAGGGCTTAAGGTGTAAAAGGGACAGAGATCTGACAGATACAGGAGGCTTAAGGAGCATTTGAATAGATCAGGGTAAAAATACATGCCACATGGTCTACTGTGGTGTAATTTTGGTCTTTTTTTTTTTTTGTATTTCTAGAATGTTTGCTAAAAGACAAAAAAATTCAAGTGAGTCCAGTCCTTCCAGTACCAACTACTACTGTATAACAGATATTAGTAAAAATAGTAGCTTTAGGCAAATAAGTAGAAGAGATTCCATGTGTGTTGAGCATAGATGAAGTTTTTAGACTTTATTCACTGTGTTATCAAAATGATCACTTGCCTAGAAGTGCCATGTCTCTCTTTGTACAAGATAATAAAGTATGATTTGTAAAACAAAACAAAAAAAAAAACAAAAACAAAAAAACACCAACCCACAAACAAAAAACCCCAAGCCCGTTATTGGAAGTGATTGGCTGCACTAGAAACTAGAATTCTATTACCTAGAAAATTTATGGTGAGTTAAATCTGAGTAAATATATTGTAGACTTGGATCCTGAGGATGCTGGCATTTTTTAAATGAGATTTTTTTCTTTTTTCCTTATTTCTTTTTTCAAGGAAAAACTATTACTCTCTTCTGAATGTTTATTAGTATATTTAAAGCCTGACAGACAGGGGCAAATAAGATACTGCAAGACATATTTTGTACAGAAGAGCAACCCCAGATGAAGGATGCCTGAGCTGTCAAAACCTACTCTCTGTGTAACTTTCTCAAATGTTTCTAAAAATTCAGGACAGTTTTGCAGGCAACAAATATTTCATGAAACCTGAAGTTATGGTTTGTCTGCTGACGGTTTTGTTTAAAGCCAAGTTGTCTCTTGTGAGTAACTGGTCAGCCAGTTCTGTCAGTTGTTTGCTGCTGCTGTTGCAGGACCTCCTTAATTTCGTGGTTGGAAGTGATGGATTGATTTTTGTTCACCTCTGTGCTCTCCCCGGCCCCTGCAGCTCTCTTGTTTCCTGAGTTGTCCTGCAGGATTCCCAGCAGAATCAGCAGTAAAACTAATTTTGTTGTTCTCTTGTCCACTGTAATCAGTGGTAAAAAAAACCAACCAACCAAACAAAAAACCCACAAAAAACTTTATTGTTTATTGGATGATTTGCAAAGCTTGGTCATCTCCCTGGTGTCTAGCGCTCCTCTCCCGGCCTCTGGGAGTAAGAGGGAGGAAGATGAGAGATGTGTCTCCAGCACTTGGGGATGAACTCCTAGCCTCAGAGAATCAAAGAATGGTAGGGGTTGGAAGGCACTTTTGAGGATCATCCAGTCCAAACCCCCTGAACCTAGAGCAGGTTGCACAGGATGGTGTCCAGGTGAGTTTGGAATCTCTCCAGAGAAGGAGACTCCACAACCTCTCTGGGCAGCCTGGGCCAGAACTCCGGCACCCTCGTAGGAAAGAAGTCTTTCCGTATCTTCAGATGGAACTTCCTGGGTTCCAGTTTGTACCTGTTGCCCCTTATCCCCTGACCTGGCACCACTGACAAGAGTCTGGCCCCATCCTCTTGACCCTTTAGGGTTATAAATACCCTTTAGGAATTTATAAACATGGATAAGATCCCCTCTCAGCCTTCTGTTTCACAGGCTAAACAGCCCCAGGGCTCTCAGCCTTTCCTCATGGGAGAGATGTTTCAGTCCTCTAATCATCTTCTTAGTCTCCACTGGACTCTGCCCAGTTTCTCTTGAACTGGAGAACATTTTGGGGTAGCTGAATCAGTTTCTATCTTCCCAGCAGAGAGAAATACTGTCGCAACAGATGCTATTACAGTGGACACGTATGGAAAAATCCAGGCATGTTTCTTTGAAGTAACAGACTTTCTCTAAAGGTCTGAGTTTTACATCAAGTTGTTCTGAACGTACATTTAGCAATTTACATGAAATGTTGCTTTATTTTTGTCCAAAAAGACTGTTTTGTATATACATGCCTGAATATTTACATACTTGCATCGGTTACCCGGGAATGCACGTACATGTGGTTGGTTACTGGGGATCTAATTATCAGAAAGCTTTGGTCAAGTTCCAAATGGTGGGCGCAGGTTTTGAAGTTGTTTTGCAGTCTAAGGTTTGCTTGAACTGGGAAGTTGGCAGTTTTTCCTCTTGATAATTGAGACAAAAGTATTCTGCAAAGGAGTGGTCAGTAGTGACGCGTTCCTAGAAGACAATAACTGGTCCTTGCTCCATCCAAGCCCATTGAAAGATCTAATAGTTACCACCCAGAGAGAAAGGCACTCTTAAGATTATAAAGGATGTCAATAAACCTTCCCAAAAGCCTTACAAATTGAAAAATAAAATATTAACAACTAAAAAAGGCTTATGGGGCTTCCTGTAAACTGAAACTAAAAGCAATTGAAGAGAAACATGGAGAATTTGATGAATGCCGTGTGTAAAGCAAAGCATTGCAGGAAAAACACTTTGTGTATTTTCCAGGGATTTTTGGAGTGAAGCTTTGACCTTCTTGGGTTTTTGGGTTTTTTTGTTTTGTTTGTGTTTGTTGTTTGTTTGTTTGTTTGTTTTGGTGGTGTTGTGGGTTTTTTTTTTTTCTCATTTCTCTCCCTTGCTGTATTTCGGTTTCTTGCCTTTTTCTCTTCTCATTGTAAGTTTCTGGATTGCAGCAGCTGCTTCTTTGGGCTCTGATGATGCTGAAGTTTGAGGCTTAGGGGTGTTTGGCACTGGTGACTCTGGCCAGGGATGATTCTGGTATGAGAAGCTATAGTAGATGTTTGGGGAGAGACATGGGGCAGTGATGAGCAGTGCTGGACCATGCTGTATGGACAGATTGGTGTCTGGCAACTTGGCCAAACTGGTGTAGGAGCTCTCTTACAAAGAGAGATGTTCTTTGTTTCTTAACTCCCTGTGAAGATCCAGGAAGAAGGGTTTGGGTTGGAAGGGACCTTTAAAGGTCATCTAGTCCAACCCTACTGCATTGAGAAGGGACATCTGCAACTAGAGCAGGTTGCTCAGAGCCCCAGCTAACCTAACCTGGAATGGTTCCAGGGATGGGGCATTGACCACCTCTCTGGGCAGCCTGAGCCAGTGTTTCACCACCCTCAGTGTCAAAAATTTCTCCCTTCTCTCCAGTCTAAATCTCCCTCTTTCATTTTAAAACCATTCCCCTTGTCCTGTCTCAACAGGGCCTGCTAAAAACATTGTCCCCATCTTTCTGATAGGCCCCTTAAAGTGAAGAAAGACCAATAAGGTCTCCCCAGAGCCTTCTCTCCCCCAGTGTGAACACCCCCAGCTCTCAGCCTGGCCTCCCAGCAGAGGGGTTCCAGCCCCCAGATCATTTTTGTGGCCTCCTCTGGCCCTGCTCCAGCAGGTCCCTGTCTCTGCTGTGCTGAAGACTCCAGAGCTGGCCCCAGCGCTGCAAGGTAGGAGCTGTTCCACCAGAGCAGAGTGGGATGAAGATAAAGGTCTCTGTTTGTCTGATGCAGGATCACCACTGCTGCATAGCAGGGTGGGTTCTTAAAGCCAAGAACTGGTTTAAAAATGTTTTGTGAATGTCGTGCTGTATTTAAAGAGAGGAGATGCAGTAAAATTGAGTAAGTGTGTCAGGGCTCTTCCCACAGTGCTGTGTGGCTTCTGAATTAAAGGCAGAGTATCCCACTTGGGTAAAAGGAAGCGTTTGCTCATGCATTGTGTGGGTGACCTGCGTAATGATTGCCAAAATAGTTTATCTGGGAACTCCTAAATAGGATTAACCGAGGGCAATTTGCATTAATTATAATAAAAGTAATTTTCTGAAGGGACTGAAAAGTAATATGGTAAAAAGGTACTAATTATATTTCAGCCTATTTGTCAGTCAGTAGGGGCAGGAAGGGGAAAGCATCTTTACATAGTGACTAACTGGGCATCACACAGAATCCCAGTTAGGTGTTGGAAGGGACCTCTGAACCCCCTGCCAGAGCAGGACAAAACTAGAGCAGATCACTCAGAAATGCATCCAGACAGGTCTTGAAAGTCTCCACAGGAGACTCCACAACCTCCGTGGGGAGTCTGTTCCAGTGCTCTACAACCCTTCCAGTAAAGAGGTTCTTCCTCATGTTGAGGTGTCAAGTCGCTGTACTTAGTTGCTGTGAGCCCTCACCAGCAGTTTTCCTGGGGTGGGTTATTCGTGCTGGAAGATGATTCCCTCCACCAAGGCATTTGTTGGCCGTCTGCCAATGCTCATGACATTTTATGATATGAAGCTGATTTTGTTGATAATCAGTAAGTTGAAAACGATATGGGAGTTCTGGAAATGGGGAGGGAGGTTATGGTAGCTGGGGAATGAAAAGGAAAAGAGTGCTGAATGCAATCTACAGTGCAATTCATTTGCTAATTACACATTGACATAAATTGAAAAGTCCCAGAAGGAGAAGGTTTGCAACGTAACTGTAAAACAATTTGCATCTGTGTGGAGGTCTGTGCTTATCCACAAAGGAATGAGATTTTTAAGTGGATTTGTTTAATCGGGTTTATGGTGAGTACATAGTTGTGAGACTGCTTTTTCCTCCCATTTCAATATCTTGTGTCTTTCTGGAATATTCTCCTGTGCTGAGATAGATGTCAGAGAAGCGAGTGTGGTGAAGTTTAATGGAGAATGAAAGTGAAACCTAAAAAAAAAAACTGCCAAGAAATGTCCCTCTTTATTTCGGAGTGGATTGAATGCTTGAATGTTTCTGCCTCCAGATTATCACCATAAAATTGACAGTTGAATGCAAACTGTGCCCTGAAATCCAAATCCCTTTTTTTCCTGCCCCATAAGAAATGTGAAAGGCTCCAGCAAATTCTTGCTGTCTGTATTGGGAAGGATGCTAACAGCTTTCTATAGACACACTAGCATTGCTGCAAAGAGCATTCACTGGTGGCATTACAATAGTTTTGGTTGTTGTGGGGTTTTTTTTCTATAAATCTTTCAGAGTTGTTGGTGCCCAGCATGTTACCCTGCAGTTGCTGCCACTTCTAACCATGTCACGACAGGAAAAAGGATAAAAAAATTAAGCAAAACTGGAAATCAAACTTGGCAGTTTTGAAAGAGGAATCTGTTCAGGTTTCATTCCTGCATTTACCTGGGCTAGTGCTGCTTCACTTGATCATAAATTACCTCTTTAGCATTTATCTGGTGGGCAAGTGAGCTCTGAGAGCAGTGCTTTTTAAAATGTCACTACCTTGGTTCTTTCAGTTGTGATGGATTCTTTTTGATACTTTTAAATCAAGCAGTTCTTTATCTTAAAGATGATAACCAAATACCGTTACTATCTCATTAATGTTTATGACCTCATTAGTGGACATAAATATGTAAAAGGTGAGTGTCAGGGGGATAGACCCAGGCTCTTCTCAGTGACATCCAGTGATAGACAAG
>JANIJG010025745.1:12370-43010 GCA_024611175.1 Megaceryle torquata
CTTCTCTGGAGACATTCAGAACCCACCTGTATGTGTTCCTGTGTGACCTGCTCTAGGTGATCCTGCTCTGGCAGGGGTTGGACTAGATGACTTTGATGTCCCTTCCAACCCCTAACATTCTGTCATTATGTGATCTCATGTCATAAAACTGTAATATTATTAAAAGGAGAAAAATGAGCTTTTGGACAATACCCTGCCCCAGATGCAAGAAATGACTTCAATAGATTCCAAGGACCAGGTGCCTGTAGATCCATCAGGAAGGTACCGTTTCCATTGGACGCAGAACACTCGGTAATTACAATCCCACATCTCAAGAAAAGATGAGATCAGAAGGAGCTTTTGCTTTATAATTTCTTTTCAAAGCCTCCTTTCAAGAAATGCCCTAAATAGAAAGAATGAAAGGATGTCATTTCATTTTAGGCTGTGTAATATCGAGATTAAGCCCCCAAGTGCAAAACTTAACGTTGACCTCGTGCTATTGTAGTTCTGTTCAAATGCAGTTTCGACAGTGCTTGTGAATTCCTCTTACACCAGGCAATTTTTATTCTTCCCTCCATGACCCAAAAGTATTTCTTTCACCAAACTCTCTTCAGATAACACTGGAGGTCTTTCTAAATTGTATGTCCAAAGATATTTATTGGTGCATTGCAACAGAAAAAATAATCATCCTGTGCGAGAAAACAAAACAAAAACCCAAACCAATACAAACACACCCTCAAAAAAGAAAAAAAGCCAAAAGCAACAAACCAACCAAATAAAGTCCAGTCCCATTAGCAAGGATATAAGCTGTGAAAAGGAAATCGATCATGGAAATCTCAGAAGGCAGCCTTGTGCCTATGGCCAGGAGGGCGTAGCAGTATGATTTTTAGCACGGTAACTGGGCAGCCAGTCAGTAGAAACCACACTCCAACCCCTTTCTCCAAAGGGGGATGTTAAGCCTACAAGGATATGCATTTGAGTAGTGTTTGTACTAAAACGTAGAAGTGACATTGAGTTTTGTTTTGGAAATGTCTTCAATGGGTTCTAAAGAAAGGTAAAATATGGCTGGGCTGACTCATCACAGAATATGCTGAGATATCAGAAGATTCTGAATTCAGCGTGTTACGATTAATATCTGTTCAGTTTAGAATTTGTTTATCCTTAGTAGTGTGGATGGGGTGATATTGGGATTCACTTGAAATAATTTTAGAAATCCAGAGGTGAAATTTTTATTTTTTTTTTTTCAGCAAATGCTAATGCACTTACTATTTTCCAGAACATTTGATTCATTTATTTCTTTTTCCTTCGCTAATGATGAAGTCAAAATGTTTCTGTTGGCCACTTTAAATTACCAGTTGGGAGTCAAGATGGAAAAACAAACCCCAAAATTTCTGGTGTTGTGTTAAAACTATTTTCAATTAATTGTCAGCCCAGTACCTTGTGCTTTTTAAACAACAACAAAAGCCCCAAAACTCTGCATGTTTTAAAGTGAAGATGATTTCTTCAGTCCCATTGTAGCCGGTCTTTGTATGACAGCCTTCAAGTAACCTATGGCTTTCTCTTCTCTTCTGCTAATAAGGTCAGTAGATGTTTCTAGCTTGTCTACTAATGACACAGTTTTGAAGGGGTAATAATTGTGACTGGAAAAAAGGTTTACAGTTTTCATAGAATCATAGAACCACCTTTTTAAGAGCTGATGAGGTGACAGTCACCTCGCTGGCTGTTAAGAACTATTTTACAGGAGTAAAGAGGCTTTCTTGCTTTAATGCAGACCATATGTGTGCAGCAACTGGGACTGTCTGGGAATCTGTAGCCTGTATTTTCGGTTAAATAGCTGATAAAATGTTGCCGTTGTGAAGAGAATGACTATCAAGTCCAGTAGGCAGATGTCTTTGAAAGCAGTTTCAGTTTTGCTTTCTATTTCATCCTCCAAAGCTACCAAACATTTCTGGAGGTTTGATGGTCTTGTGCTGTAACAAAATAAACACTGAATATTTTCCTAACGTGTAAAGTTTACTGTTTTGACCTAGTATTTAGAAACACTTTTTTTATTATTATTTTTTAATCAATCTCAAGTTACTAAGTGGCAAAACACCTATAAATTCTTGTGTTTTCTTTTGAAAGTCTTTGTCAACAGTTGTCTTGCATATTAAATGGTGGGGTCCCTGTGTTGGAGGGGTGGGAAGCCATCCAGAGGGACCTGGACAGGCTTGAGAGGTGAGCCTGTTCAAACCTCATGAAGTTCATCAAGCCCAAGTGCAAGGTCCTGCACATGGATTGGGGCAATCCCAAGCACAGATACTGTCTGGGTGCTGAGTGCATTGATGGCAGCCCTGCGGAGAGGGACTTGGGGGTGTTGCAAAAATGAGCACGAGCCAGCGATGTGCGCTTGCAGCCCAGAAAAGCAGTTGCATCCTGGGCTGCATCAAGAGAAGCAGGGCCAGCAGGCTGGGGTAGGGGATTCCCTCTACTGTTCTGTGCTGAGATCCCACGTGCAGTGCTGGGTCCAGCTCTGGGTCCCCCAGCATGTAAGAGACGTGGAACTGCTTGAGTGAGGCCAGAGGATGCTGTGAAGATGTTCGGGGGGCTGAAGCACCTCCCCTGTGAGGACAGGGTGATAGAGTTGGGGTTGTTCAGCTTGGAGGAGAGAAGGCTCTGGGGAGACCTTGTAGCAGCCTTTCAGTACTTAAAGGGGCCTCCAGGAAAGATGGGGAGGGAACTCCTTACCAGGGAGTGTAGAGGTAGGATGAGGGGATAGATTTTAAACTGAAAGAGGGTACATGACATGCAAGGCAGAAATTCTTCACTGTGAGGGTGGTGAGAACAACACAAGTTGTTCAGGGAAGTTGTGGATGCTCCATCCCTGGAAGTTTTCAGTCAGGTTGGATGGGGCTTTGAGTAACCTGGTCTAGTGGAGGGTGTCCCTGCCCATGGCAGGGTTGGAACTAGATGATCTTTAAGGTCTTTTCCAACCCAAAAGGATTCTAGGAAATGTAAAATGTATCAAACAAGAGAGTTGACTATGAACATGTTAAATTCTCGATTTGTGTACTAGTGAAAGAACGTGTCGGGTATTTACTAGAGAAGTCACTTTTCAATTCTTCTAGAAAAAAAAAAATGAAAACAAGCCCTCAACTCAGTGGAGGACTTGGATGCTTAACCTGAAGATCCTTCTTTGGCAACTTTTGGGTAAAACTGACCCGTAACACCCTTCCCCCTGGAAAACACCACATCATTCATATCACTTCCCAGAGGTTAAATGCAGCCCTTGGCATGGTCACAGGCAATAATACCAACGTCCTTCTAAACCATCACCTGCCTTTTGCTTGAAATGGCCAAATATGCCACACTTTTTTTGATTACTGGGAGGACCACATATCTATTCTTGCCCCGTGCAAAGCCAGGAGGTGCCAGGAGATTTCCCAGAGCCCCTGCACTCACTGCCCATCACTAACTCCTCTCCCTACAGGCTGCTTTTTTTTTTTTTACTGTGTTTATTTACAAACACCAACTGTATCGATTTCAGCCTTTCAGTCCTTTTTGAGGAAGAGCTGAGCCAGATGCTCTCTTGTCTCTCAGCTGGGGATGCATGACTGGAAGAGATGATGTGCTGCTCATCTTCGATGCTGTTAGTTTGACAATATTTTCTTCGGAGCGAGGCTTTCTGCCATCCCTAGGATTTGAAGTACAGTCATTTGCCTTGCTTGGAGGAGTCCTAAATAATGCAGTGCTTAAATAGCTGGTAGAATTTCTTCAGTCAAGGACTTGAGCTGTTGCTTGTAATGCTGGAAATGTTTTCACGTCTGAAAAATAGAAATGTTGCTTTGCTTCCCAGGAGATGGAGAATATTCCTTCTTTTTATTGCTAAAGTTAAAGGTCAGGGCATCTTCCACTTTGTTCAATGTGATTGAATATTTTTTTCAATTTGGATTGGTTTGTTTCTTTATTTTATTTTTAATTTTTTTTAAATAAACTTTGATAATGAAATTGAACAGTGCAGTGTACACATGTTAATTGTACACAGGCACAAAAATAATTTGTCATGTTTGCATGTAAAGAAGGTGTGTTTGTTTTAATAATTGGTGGAGAAAATGCAGGCCCTTGTAGGCTGCAGTTGATTGCACCGTTGCAGTTCTCTGCTTTAGGGTACCATCACTCCAGGGCCACAGTCTTTACCAGGGGCAATGGAACTTCCTGTGTTCCAGTTTGTTCCCATCTGAACATAAGGAAAAGCTTTCCTGTGAGGGTGAAGGAACCCTGGAACAGGCTGCCCAGACAGGCTGTGGAGTTTCCTTCTCTGGAGACATTCAAAACCTACTTGGATGTATTCCTGGGCAACCTGCTCTGAGTGATCCAGCTTTAGCAGTGGGGTGGGACTAGATGATCTCCAAAGGTCTCTTCCAACACCTACCCTTCTGTGAATCATATCCCAGAGAAAAAGAAAGCATGCACAGTTTTTCCCTGACTTCCAGGCTTAGCTGTGTGCAGAGATAGGTGGTGTGGAGCTCCAAAAAAATCCTAATTTGACAATTTGATTGACCATCGGCTCTGCACCCCATCCCTGCCCCACTGCTGTTTGGCTGCACTGCCATGTAACCAGGGATACGGATTTGCAGAGCCCCACCATTTATCTTTAGCTTCTCTTCAGAGGAGGAGGAGAAGAGGGAAAACTTGGCAAAAAAATGTCAGCGGTTGTTGCTGGTGTTCTGCTTCTCCTAAGTTTAGTAGCGTTGGGGGTGGTTGTTAAAATGGGCTTTCAGATTTGGAAGCCCGCTGTTCTGAGCTGTGTTAGGTAACGTGGTGCTTCCAGGGTGCTTGCTGGGAGTCCATCCATACTGCAGCCTCCAAAACCAAAATACCTGGCTGAATTGAATCACTAGTTCAGTAAAAATGAAAGAGGTTTCAAAGCTTTCCCTGTTGCAGACAAGAACTGATGGGTCGCTCACCCACAAACTTCAGGCAGCGCATTTAAATTGGGGTCTGTGGCAGTTTCATGTCACACCGAAGTCACCGCGCTTTACACCATAGAGGCAAACCTGATCTCAGCATCAGCAGGGGCTCGTTGTTTTGCCACTGTAGAGAAACTTCCCCTCGTCTGTTACGCAGCCAGGAGAACAATATAGAGGGTTATGGAAAGGCTGCATTATTCCAGGGGCCTTTCTGACCGTTTTCACAGTTTCTATAGGATGTTGACAAATCTCCCATTGCAAAAAAGCTGCAAACTGAATTTGATAAAATATCACCTCTTCTGATTCCTTCTCTGATGGATTTTATCAGCTGGCTTCCTGAGTGAGTACCATCGACAATTTCATATCCTTACTCTTCCTCATTTCCACAAAATCTGTTTTAATTCTTTTTTTTTTAATTATTATTAATTAAATAACTATACTTGCAAGATTGTGATCCTTTGCGTAGTTATTTGTGAAAAGTTTTTGTAAGAAACTTTTAGTTCCCTGCTCTTCTGAAGCCTGCAGCATCAAAGAGAAACCAGTGCTTGGTTACGGAGAGGGAAGGGGATTCATCTGGGACGATCACTAAGGCTGCCTGTATGGAAGGATACAGGATCCTGCTGTGGGAGGAAGGGGTATTTTAAGTATATTAAGTGGGTATTTTAAGTATTTGAATATTTCATGTAGGATTCTGATTGGATTCATCTCCTACTTACTGATAGTCCAGGGTACTGCTAAGGAAAAGAAAAACAAGTCCAAGGTTTGCACCCCAGTAAAAGAATTGCTATACTTCTCTTTTATATTCGGGATGCATAAGTTTCCTGCACTCCCAGCATAATTACATTTTCATAGCTCTTTAGAAGTAAGAGTGTTTATATAGTTAGTTATTTTTATAAATCACACGAGATTTATGCTTCCAGTGATAGGGGTCTTGACTTCAGGTTGCTCTCAGTGGTGGAGGGAAAGATGATAGTGATGGAGAAGCCTTGGCAGAGCTGTGTGGCCGTGATGGGGGGGTCTGACCAGCACTCTGCTCGTAGGGCTTCCATCTTCCTCCTCTTGTGAACTTAGAGCTGTAATAGTTTGGAACCTTGTCTCATCTCACAGGTATGTGTGGCTTGGCACCTGGACAGGACTTTGTGTGAGCTTAAGCTCTAGTTCAGGGGGAGGCATTTTAACACAGGTTCTTGCTCTGTGTTTTGGGTTGGGAGTGTTGATTTTACAGACAGCTTTAAACTTCTGTTCTAAATTTCTGCTTTAGGACTGGATTCAATCATTCTGTATGCTCAATGATATGATTTTAATGGTTCTGGTCTGTGATACTAAGGATAAAATTTTGCTTGCTGCTGGAGCTTGACACAGCAAGATTCATGATGAAAATTTGCAATTTAGTAAGTGTTCACAAGGTATTTAGTAATTAGTGAGATACCAACACTTTTCACCCTTTTTCTGTGATCAGTGATTAGCAAGAAGGAATTTTATTTCCACTGGTAGGCTACTGCATTGCCTGCTCTGCTTCTGCTATTAATGTCCCAGGAAGTAATTCAAGGGAGTGAGGAAGCCTAAATAGTTAGGATCTGGAAGAAGAAGATAGGCTGATATTTCTGGGGTAAAAAAAAACCAAAAAAAACCAAAAACCACAACAAACCAACCAACCAAAAAAAAAACCCCACAAACCAAAACCCCAACAACAAAATAATAATAATAATACAAACAAACAAACAAACCCAAACCAATCAACTGGAAAAAAAAAAGAGATTAAAGTAGCTAACATAAAACTGGAGGGAAGATGGAAGAAAGCTTTTAAAGAATCCAGTGTGATGTAAATGTCCTCCTTTAAAAAAAAAAACAAACCAAAATCACCTTTAAGATGTCACACAAGCCCTTTTTAGGTTTTCTTAATTTGGTGGTATAGTTTTGTAAGATAAAAATCCTAAGCTTTAATTTTCTGCTCCACAAAAGAGTTTAAAAGAAAAGGTTTATTGTTCATACAGGACTGGCAGACTAATGTTAGAAAAGGATTTTTTTTTTTTTTAAGAAGGTTTGTTGGTTTTTTAACCCACTTGTGGTATTTCAGCTATTGTAAACACTTGTATATAATTGTTTAAATAACTGCAAGTTACATCTGTATAGGGGAACACAAACTATACATAAATACCTGTTACTCACCTTTAGGTAACAGGGCTTGTTACTGTGATAGGTGATGTCCAGCACTGTACAGGAATTTGGGTTGGAAGGGACATCTGCAGGTCCTTGCTCAAGGCAGGGCTGAGGATGCTCTGAGCATCACCCAGCTGTGTTTGAGTGTCTCCAAGAATGGAGGTTTCACAGCCTGTCTGTGCCCCTCTTCTAGTGTTTGACTGCTGGAATTCCTAATATTTAGGAGGAATTTCTCTTGCTTAAGCTTGGATCTGTTGCTTTTCTGCTATTCTTGTCTATCTCTGAGAGTCTCAGTCCATGTCCTCTCTAACCTCCCCATCTCCAGGGTTAGGGCAGGACACCAGGAGACCTAAGTAGCTGTAGCTGCTTAAAATGTTAATCTAGATGTACAAAGGAATAGAAAAATGCTCGTTTGTCTGATATTTCCCTCTTCCTCAGGCAGTTCTCTGTTCCCTTCAATATAGTTCATCTGCAAAGCTCTTTCTCTTCATGACGTTTGTAGTGATTTTCAGCTTAAAGCCAGAGCTCCATTCTATTCTCTCCCTTGCCTTGGCTGTATTTCTCCTGAAGATGGGAAAATACTGTAGCTATAGGTTCTTAGCTTTAGGAAATTGGTGACAATTTTGTCTCATCTAAGCCATTCTTTGGTTTGGCATAATCACCTGTTGAAAGTAGTTACTTTACTGTGCACGCACAGCTTTTAATATTTTCTAAAATAATCAAAATCCCACTTTGAGCAGAGTCATACTGTGCAGCAAAAAACCTCTCAAAATCCTGAACTCACTTAGGAAAATGGAAACTGAGTACATTTGAAAGGGATTCTCCTCTTTTCCAGCACTCCCTTGTTAAGGATTTGACATGCTGGTTCTTGAGACACAGTACCCAAGCTACTGAGTGTTTCAGTAAATACATACTAGTAATTTATGAGCTTTTTTTAATTGCCTAGCAACATATCAAAAAAATACTTGGTTAAGGGTCAAGATGAAAGAACCAGACTGACCAACACCACTACTGCTTTTATAGCCACGTGTTGTACAGAGTTGTATATCTGAGCTACAGTTAACACCTTCCCACACATACACACATTCTTTTTCAGTGGGTTAATTTTCTCACAAGACAGAAGATGGGAACTTAGGGTCAGTGGCAAAGAGTTCTGCCAGTTTTAGCAGATTGTGTAGTTGTGGATTTGCATCTTGAATGTGTTAGGGTCAGGGCTGTTCTGTGTTAGGGTGATAGCTACAGCATAAAAGTAAGTAGGAAGCACACTTTTAGTGGTACAAGTAAGTAGGAAGCACACTTTTAGTGCTACAGTGCTTGCATCTGTTAAAGTAAAAGCCAGGTGAGTTAGAAAGCATAGGCTCTGGAAAGCTAGAAAAAGGTAAGCTCAAGAAATGCTGTTAAGAAAAATGTTGCATTAGTTCCTATTTCAAATAGGTCTATGTGTACTCGCTTCAAAACCGCACAAAACTCCCCAAAAATGAAGAAGGAAAAGGAAAACATAAACCCACCAACAATAAAGAACCAAAAAACCCACAACTAAAAAAACCAACAAGAAACTCTTTATGGCTTTTTTTGATCCACTTTGTTTGAGGCCATCGTAAAGAATACCTAGAGTTGTTTAGCTGTGGTTGAAAACAAACTGTACATTCTGGAGATGTATCTACATGAAGCTGGTAGTGGTGTCAGCTACTAGAAGGAAACAAGACGATGTTGTTGTTGTTATTATTGCTGGTATTAAATGCTGTGTGTTATTCACTCCTTGACAAACATGTCCCTAACTACGTGGTGGCCTCGCTCCTCAGTAGTTTGCTGTTGGTACCCAGTGTGTATTCACACTCAGTCTTGAAATCAACCTAAGCTTGCCTGGATTTAAAATTCAGATGAGATCCTTTGCCTTTAAAATTCAACTTTCTCGGCATTAAAACTTGGCAGTTCATAATATCCTGCAGCAATTTTGTGTGGCAGTTGGATGTATGTTCTGTAAAACGCACAGGATCTGAGCCTATATAATCTCAGAGAGTAGTAGTTATGATAATGGCTCTTACATAGCATAGTGTGAAGGTGAGCAAGCTTTGAGTACCACTGTGCTGAAAATTAGACTGAAGACTTTAATGGTACCAGGTAGTTATGGTTTCCTTCCAGAAATGACATGAGGATCCATAAAGAGCTCAGTGTTCCTGAACAAGATGCTTAAATAATAGGTTGCTTTTTAAAATAAATTGCCATCTGACAACATTTTTTTTTTTTTACATTTTTCATGTGTTAGTTATTTTTTTTTTCCCAAACATACAGTGATTTAAAATAGAATTGGAGATTATACTGTAGGGTGATATATCTGTGGACTTCACGTAGAGAAGGTTGGGTTATGAGAGAACAGCAACACAGAAGACCTTGGTGGTTTGTGGTGCTTTTTCAAGCCTTCTTTCATTCTCCCTGCTCTTATTTTTTTTGTCCCAATTACATCTTAACATCTCCAGGAAGCTCTGCAGGTCTCTGCAGAGATGTGAATGTCAGGCTGGAGTTTGTACCCTTCAAAATACTTGTCTTTATTCCAATAAACTGTAGTGTTTGCAGCTGACACGAGTCCTCTCTTTTCAGTGTTCTGCTTCTCTCCTGTTCTTCACCTTTCAGAATGAACCATTGACTGTCCCATCTGCATAAAGATGTAGGAGGAGCAGGGTTAAAGACTGCAACAAGGGACAACCTGCCCCTTGCAAAATGCTCCTCAAGGGGTTACAGAAAACAACTGTGAAGACTTAGTAGGGATTATTTTTTTGTGTGGTATTAATGCTGGGGTTTATTTATAGTATTTTTTTTTTTTTTAATTTATTGTGAATAGAATAATCTTTATTTGCTGCTTGAGTTTAACTTTCCCAGGACTTGCAGGACAACAGTATTTTAGGTACTGCTTTTTGCCCTAACTTTCTATTTTAGCACAGAACCTGCAGAGGTGAAATAGTTTAGTGCTTCATACAACCTGCTGTTTGCACAGCCTCAGGAAGAATTACTTTTTTTATTATTATTATTAATCATCATCATCTTAGCATTTCACCAGAATACCATGAAGGTTAATTTTCAATGTAGAAGATTCAAGAAGATGACGGGGTAGATACTCGTGTAGAAAATCTATACCTCATTTAAAAAAAATCACTCTGAATCCTGTCTTCAAAAAAAGAAAAAAACCAAACCATAAAATTCCTTTTGTATCATCCAATAAAATTCTGACATATCCTTTTCTTTAGCTTCAGCTTTACCTTTTGCAGCATCCCTTGGTTTATGACTAGTCCATACGAAGCAAACTCTTCCCTTTGTTTAATCTCTGTTGTGATAGCAGGTTGTTTATATTCTGTTCATTCAGTCAAATAAACCAATTTGTGTTAATTACTGCTTTGGTTCCTCCCATTATTTGGGCGTACAGCTCTGTTAGACTCAACAGCACATTTTCTGACTGTTTGTTAGTTTGTTTTGCTGATGGTATTAGTGTTTCACTCCAGTGTTTTGCTTTAAGATTAACATATCATTAAGCTGCTTAATAAGATAGAGTCTTTTTTCTCACTCAGTGAAACGGCGGGGAGAAGGCAGGGCATAGTTCTGGTGTTGAGAAGTAAAAACAAAAATAAAATAAAGTAAAAACATCTCTGAAAATGGATTAGCTGATCACTTGGCTCTCTCTGTTCTAGGATAGCAGGGCCAAAACTGAAGCATTTACAGTAAAACAGAGGTGGATTATTTTTTCCACCTTTGCCAAAAGTTGCAAACCACTGAATGTTAGTACTTTAATTATATATAATCCCTTTTTTACATAATTTGGGGCAAGTCTCTGATTTACCAGCTGTATTTGGCATATTTTTATAATGAATTGTGCTGTATTGTCTCTGGTATGGATAACTAGAGGTCTCTAAAAACTGCAGTTTGGTAGATGAACAGTTAAAAGAGTGTCTTTGCTTTTTTGATGCAAGAAGTTTAATCTTTGACAGCGTATTTTTTGACATGTTACTGAAAACCATTTTGTACGTTAGCTCTGCTGCTATTTTCAGGGTTTGTTGGGAGGCTCTTTTCAGCAAAACTGCTGTCAATGATAGTCCTGTGGAAGCCAAAATAGCAGCTAATCAATGCATGTTTTATCCATGGAGTTAAGCGATTCACTTAAGTGGAAAATAGATTTACAAAAAAACCCAAAAAACAAACAAACAAACAAAAAAACCAAACCCAAAACAAAACAAAAAATCAAAAACAAACAAACAAAACCCAACCAAACCCCAAAAAACAACAAAACATAAACAAAAAATCTTTCCAGCACAATGTGATGAGCTTCTGCTGCCTCATCATCTCTGTTTCCTCACGTGCGTTCAGCCCGATTTCTGGACCTAAGTTTAAAAGGGGTTGCATTAGGTGGAAGAAAGGTTGTGTGGTTTGGAATTATCTTTTTTTTTTTCTTTATGCTTCACAGGGCTTTGCCTTTAAAATGTGATTTCATATGGAATAGATCGTGGTCGTTTCTCTTCTGCCCTTTCATCAGTGGCATTTGCTCCTCACTGTCGTGACTAGTACCTGAAAAATGTAGGACAGGAGGTTATCTACTAGCAGTGCTCCACATAAAGCGTAGCATAAAAGCACATGGAAATCTGTAGTCTGTGGTGTTTCAGAAAAGTTGCTTCAAAAGTTCTTGAGATGCAGGGTCTTTCTTTGAACAGAGACTTTGGATGTGGTCCTGGTAGTTGCGCATCCTGGTTTGCCACTGGTGATCGATTGGCTTCTCATTTCCTAGAAGACGTGGTGTGTTTGAAGTGTAGTTAATATTTATTCCTTATGTTGTTGACCATAAAATACCCTGAATGTGCACTTACTTCCTATTAAAACAAGGTTTCAGCCTGTTCCTTAAAAAGAAGCGATCATCTGGTCACTTCCTGGAGGAACATTGAGTCTGACCTCTTATAGTTGACTTCTTAAATGACACTGGGTTTCATAGTATCATGTAATGGCTTGAGTTGGAAGGGACCTTGAAGATCACCTAGTTCCATCCCACCTGCCATGGGCTGAGACCTCCCACTAGACCATGTTGCTCAGAGCCTCATTTAGCCCGGTCTTAAACGCTTCCAGGGGCGAGGCATCCACTGCTTCTCTAGGCAACCTATTCCAGTGTCTCACCACCCTCACAGTAAAGAACTTCTTCCTAATGTCTAATCTAAATCTATCCCACTCTAGTTTAAAACCACTGCCCCTTGTCCTATCACCATACGCCCTTATAAAAAGTCTTCTTATGCTTCATCCTTTTCTTCCCACCCTTTCTGACTTCCTGAGTTACCTGTAGAGGCAAATGCGCCAAACACACTGTTAGTTGTGGCTGCTTTCACTAGAGTCTGTAGTAAGACATCTCCTGATGGAAAGGTGGTTGTGCATGTTGAGAACCTGATAGATGAACACGTCACCATTGACATGAAACATTACAAATGTGCCCGTAGTCATTTCATTCATCACTACAAACGCGATTCTCTTTCTCTGCTTGGCATGCAGATCTGTGCAGAACGGCTGAACAGATTTCAGCGTGCCTGCGTGTCAAACGACAGTCTGGCTTGAGGATGCTGGTGGAAACATTTGTTGTTGCAAGAGATCGTTGCAAGCTTGGGGACCTCCTCTGTTAGCTCTGCTGCACAGAGACCATGGTTATTGCTTGTGATGGGATGGGAATCTATTGATGTCCATCTGAACTGTATTGGCCTTGAGCATCCGTTCTGCTTCCTCTTTAATTGGGAGTTGTTGAATTCTGCAGTTAATTGGGTTTTTTTAATGTTTAATCTTCTTGTTATTATGAACATTTGGACGAGTACAATTTCTTCAATGGTAGTGTGTTAGAAAACACAACAACTAAACAACTTGGGGCAACCACAGTATAATTATTTCTGTTCTTGTAAGGATGCTTAATATTAATTAAAGTGTTAGTGGTCAGCTTATATTCTACCTATAAGGAAAACCTCAAAGAAACAGAATGATAGACTGGTTTGGGTGGGAAGGGACCTTTAAAGCTCATCTAGACCATCCCCAGCAGGGAGCAGGGACATCTGCAACTAGAGCACGTTGCTCAGAGCCCAGTCCAACGTGACCTTGAATATTTCCAGGGATGGGGCATCGACCACCTCTCTGGGCAACCTGGGCCACTGTTTCACCACCCACATCATAACCAATTTCTTTCTTATATCTAATCTAAAATGCATAAATATTTCACTGACTGCAGAGCCTGTGGACCCTGTTTTTTTACCAATGCTACACAGTCTTCAAAGATGAATTAAGAAACAGTGCAAAATTGCACAAAGCTTTTTTTTTTTTCTCCTCTCTCTCCTAATCCTCTCTCCCAGGCATTTGAGTTCAGAATTAATTTCGAAAAAAAAGCTTAAACAAACAAACAAAAAAAGCATTAAAAATCCCCTACCAAACAAAAATACTTTTATTTCAGTGTGGTTAGTCACGGAGTGGAAACATTGATCTTGGTGACAGCTTTCCTAAAGGGAGCTGGGCAGCTTTACCACTTGAGCAGGAAAGGTCCTCCCTTGATCAAAAGGGGAAACGTGTCCTGTGGAGAGGAGCTTATGTGGGGATTTGAGCAGAATTGCCAATTGCTTTTGTGTATTTCTGTCTCACTGCCACTTCAAACTCTGGAAATACAACCTAAAATTGCCTCGGTAAGAAAGGAAGATTCATCCTTTAGTGTGCACTTCTCAAAATGACTTTCCTATTTCATCTAGACACGAAGAGGTGTTACAGGCATTAGTATTTAAGAAGATCTGAGAGGAGTTGTGCACGTGTCAGGAAGGTTCGGTGCGATGCAGATGTTGTGGCAGATGTGGCAAAAGCTGCGGTTGTGAGAGGAGGGGATCTGGAAAAGGCAGGGGCTGTCACAAGAGGGAATTTCAGTTAGGGCAGAGTCCTTCACCTGCAACAGATGACACTTTTCTAAGCCACTTAAGAACTTTGGAGATGCTGGAAGATGCAGGAGGTCTGTGGTCTGCATCCACCCTGTACATGCATGTTGTAGGGTGCACTAGGATGTACTGGTATGAACAGGAGCAATGAGGTTGATGAAGAGCACATAAATAATGTTTCCATTTGTGGTTTGAAGCCTGCTGCCCTGTGCTATGGTCCATCATGACAAGTATCTCCAGTGCTGTCCTTGCTGGACAGCTGTGTGGCCCCACAGTGTCAGCTTTGGGAGAACTCTGTTAAATGGTGAAGCACCCAACAGCCTCATGATGGATGATGGACCTTTATGACATAGTAATGAAATATTTGACCTTCATTTATGGAGTTAATCAAGAAAGATTGAGTCCAAATGGTAGAAATAATAAAACTTCCTGTAAAATGGTAGCAGCAGAGACCTTCTCTAGAGGCCAAGTGTCGTGGAAACACTTTTCTTGCTCTGAAAGGGAACACTACTGATGATGTCATTACAGTCTCATCACAGTAGATAGTTTTTCTTGGGTGTCTTTGTATCCTTACTGTGCTTTCACTCCAGTACCTGATAACAGCTTGCACTTAGCACGTGCCTCACATGCTGTTTAAGAGTCTCAGAGGGATTCAAACCACAGAAGACGGTGGTGAAGTGAGGGATTTTTTTTGCAGCTAGACCCTCGAGGAAGGAGAACAGCAGGACACGTTGTCCAGTGCATCCTTCAAGTGTCCCAGCAGGTTTTGTTGTAGGAAGGGCAACTGAGAGAGGTCCTTAAAAGTGTGACTCTGAAATCACAGGTGAGGAGGCACCAAGAGCACGGGAGTGGAAGGTGGTTTGGAAGGGGTGGCTGTGAAATCATGGCATTCATCAGGGAATTCAAGGGGGAAAAAAACCATTAAAATCAGTGCACTTGCAAGCTGGCAGATCTCAATAAACTCTGAGAAGTGGGAGACAGAACTCCAGAGTGGTTTTTATAGATGCAAACCTGAGAGCAAAAGAGGATTTCAGATGAGGTGGCGGTTTAACATAATTTATTTATTGTTTTTTATTCTGGAGACAAGCACAGGCTGTCCCAGTTCAAATGGAGAATAGAAAATACAGTAACTCACTAACTTGCTAAGTTTCTCCAGCACAAGAAGGAGGCCTGCAGAAAGTCTGACCTAGTTTCCAACTGGAATAATTTGAGCAGGGATAAGTATAAAAGAAAACGTTTCTTTCTCTGGTATTATTTTTTTATATATATAGTTGTTTTTATTTTTGGTTTTAATTCATTTTTTTCTATTCCTTGACTTGCCTTTGCCAGGATCTTGCCTTTGCGTTGTGGGGAACGCAAAGAATCGGTGAGTATTGTGATAATGAAAGGGAGACAAAGGATTTGGTCTGGTGCTCAGCAGAAAAGGGAAGTTACCAACTTTTGACACTACAATATTTTATTAAAATGGGGGAAGGGAAACTCCTATCAGTCTTTTGGCTAAGACTTTAATTGAGAGCAGATGGCAAATTAAATCACTGGATGCTTAGTGGCTGGTGTGAAGCTATAGAACTTCAGAGCTGTGAGCTGATACCTTTGACACCTTGGGAAGAGTAAATAAGCTCCTAAAAAAGAAACCCAGAAGGACGTATGTAATATTTAGGCTGCCTTAGTCATAATTTCTAATTTCAGTTTTCAGAAAGGGACATGGAAAGGTAAGAAATACTGCAAGAAACCAAGGAAATTGATAATATCCAGCAGGTTTTTTTCTTTGAAATAAACAACAACATACAAACAACAAAAAAATCATGTCAAAGAAACTGAACTTCTCTCTGTAACTTGGTAACAAGGAAAGGAAAAAGGAGTAGATTACCAGGAGTTGAAGTGAAGCTTTTAAGACTCTAAACTAGAAAAATATAGCCTGCATATAAAGTGCTATAAAATGGATGCAGAAATCTTTGCAGAAGGTATCAATAGATCAGGGCCTTCGAGGGGATCCAGCAGGTGGGACTGTGCAGTGGCCCTTTCTAGGTCTGGCACTGGTCAGTCGTTAACACCCTGGATGATGCAATGGAGAATACACTGAATCTGCAGGTTCTGTAATTGAAGCCGTACTGGGTGTTTCCTCTAAAAATAGAAAGGGACTGGATGAGCTAAACGTATGTCCTGGGTTTTTCATGTTGCCTCATTAGACTATTTCAAGAGTTTTGTGGGATAATCCACTGGAAAAAAAGAAAAACCAAACCAACCCAAGAAAGAAAGGACAACTCATGTTGCTGGTCTGTAGAAACTCCTGAGGTGTTTCTAGGAGTCCCATTTGACATTCAGCAGTAAAAAAAAAAAAATACAAATACATGCCTGTTTACACACTGCAACGTGACAGCTGCTTTGTGAGAACAGGGAAGTCGTCCTGTCGTACCCTGTTTTGGAAAGGCTCTTTCTGAACTGCTGTGTAAGGCTTTGAGCTCTGGATTTGGATTTGAGAGCTTTCCAAGGAGCAGGGAGAAAGAAATCAGGCTAGGAAAGCCAGCTTGCAGTGAAAAGCTGAACCAAAGGAGAATTTATTTGATTTTATTTGTTTTTTATCCTCAGAGGAGTAAATTCTGATTATTTATTTATTATTTCATGTGTTTCTCTGTCCATAGTTCCTGTGACAGAAGAGACCACATCGGCTCAGTAGTTAGTTAGCCAACAGAAATCACACTAGTGCTGGTACTGGCATCCAGTGGTTTGGTTTGGTTTGGTTTGAACTACAGAAAAAGGTGTGTTGGTGTGGTTAATTCTGCATGTAGTTAATCTGTGTATAGTTCCTCCTCTTCCTTTCTTCTCACCTCTTCTTACTATTACGTTATTAAATGTTACATAGAAGTGGCTGTGGGATCTCTGTAGCTGAACATGAAATAAAGGATGAGCATTTAAAAGCATCAGGTTCATTCATACCCCTGGAAACACCTTGAATCAGCAGGTCGAACAACCTAAAAGAAATCAATTCAGCTGTCACTGAAAGCAGTAACCCTTCTTCCCTCCCTCTTGAGATACTTACCTTTCCTTTTACCCATCTCAAATGCTTTCTGCAGAACTCTTTGAGGGATGGGTGGTAGGCAGGGTCCTCATTCTGTGGTGACCTCCTGCGGTACATTTGATGAGTAGCCAGAATTACTCAGCAGACCGCGGGCATTAGAAGATACATCAGCTCCTTCTGATGAGTCTCTTGATACAGGAGTCGGTGCTTAAGTCAACAGTGACTTGATGCTGTGCTGTCTACATCTTGAATGCTATAAAATTATTGAGAGTAAATCCAGGAAAAACTGTAGTGGAGTTGACTGCTGATCGTAGTCAACAACTGAAGGAATGGTGAGGCTGGGGACCAGGCATCCCTACCCTTCTTCAGTGCCTTGTGTACTGCTAAGCAAATTGCAGATGTCTTTACGTATCTTACACTAGGTTTACCTAGAGCCAAAAATTGGGCAAGTGCCAAAATAATTGGAAAGGATGACAGGAAAGGTTTTTTTACTCCTATTTTAGGCCATGAGGTTCAGGAAGAAGGAGTTGAGGAAGCTGCTGGAACATGCACGCACAAATAACATTGCAAAACGCTACATTTTGAGCTACAGAAAATTGCTGCTTGTCTGGTTGGTTGGGGCTTTTTTCCCTCTGGAACATACTGGGGTGGTCCTGGCAATGTTGTGATGACCAAGAGAGGAAAAGAAGATTGACCCCCCTTACACTGAGAAGGAAACAAGCTGTTCTGAAGATGGAAGGGGCTGATGGTAGAGCCCAGAGACTGGTGTGGAGTGAGCAGACAGAACAGTAGAGGGGATAAAGTGTCTTAGTGCAGAGCAACTCAACTGCTTTCAGACTGAAACAAGAGGAATTAGAGTTGCAGACACCTCCTTCCTCCCCTTACCCCCCTGATCTGCTGCGGTGGCTTCCCAGGCTTCTGTGGCCAAGCCCTTCTGCTTGCAACCACATCTTCCCCATCTTCTTTCCCATCTCCCACAGCTCTGCTATTGCTGCTGCTTCCCCAGCCCCCCCCAAAAGCTGGTGAAAGTGCTGGATTTGGTGAAAGTGCAGCTGCATCTGGCTCACGTGAAGTGATTGAAGCGTAATGGCAAAAAATGTGAATAAAGATACTGGGATATTCACAGTTATGTGGTTGCAGTGGTATGGCAAGGTTTGGTTGTGCCTTTAGATGCGGATTATCTGCTCTCTGTCTTGATGAATAATGTTTAGTCTGTTTGCTCAGCTGCAGGAACTTGTTAATCTTTCTTTCTTCCTTCAGTTTTCTCCCAGGAATAGGGAGAAATAATCACACCATGGAGAAGTTCAGCAAAGATTTGATTGCGAGAGCTTTCGATGCTTTTTTTTTCACGTGTGTGTGTGCTGGGAGAATACATTTGTAGCAGTAGCTGGAAGAGAAGAGAACTGAATGTGCAGGATTAAGCTTGAGGCCCCAGCTTCCTGTATAAGGGGAGAGGAGCTCACGAACCCGAAACGCCAGCCAAAAGGAAAAAGGGTAATAATGGACAAACACAGCCCGTGTGGTTTGCTGTGCTGCCTGCCAGGCGCTGCTGGGTGGGCTTCCTGCTGTGGGACACGAGTGACATTTGGGGCAGTCATTGCCTGAGCCTTGCTGCCCCGGCACCGTGCTGGATGCCAGGGCTTGGTGAGGGCAGGTTGGCAGCTTCTGGGGGGTTTAACAGTTCAGAAAGCAGTAGGGGTTTATTTCTGCGAGGGTTTAGGTAAAAAAGAGCACCTCGTATGAGTTTTATTATTTAAGACTAAAGCAAATGTTTGGAAGTAGGAAAATAGAAGTTCTCAGGAAAAAAAATCCCAAGAGGAATTCACTGCTCCTCAGCTGAAGAGCCACAGGTTTGTAGGAGGCTGTCTCTTGAACACTGCAGAGCCAAGGGATTTGGGAATGCCAGTTCCAAACCCTCGCTGGGCCCTCGCTTCCCTTTGAAAGCTCAGTTAGAAATGTGGTTTTGACAGGTTTTACAGCTCGCTTCCACAAGCTGTGATCTGGGAACTGATCAGCAAACAGTGTTTACAAGCTAGTTCTCTGCAAGCCAGGTGCTAGAGAGTCTCTGTTGACTGTGTCTTTCACCTTAGATTTGGGGGTTTTTTGGTAGGGAACGTGAAGAGCCACCTGAAAATCCAACCCAGAGTGAATCGGAGGAGTGCCAATAACCCAACAGTAATTTTTAAAGCATTGGCAGTAAACTAGGTAAATGATACAATGTGCAGTTTCCTGCTGTCTCACTGTGATAATGAGCAGTGTCCCAGCTCACGTGGAAGGTGCTATCTTAAAGAAGAGACAGTAATATATATCTTTAAAGGGTAATGGGGCTGACAGTTGGTTTAAACCTGAGGTGCATGCCTACAATCAATCAAGTCCATAACGTTTCTTCTGGTCACCTCCACAAAAATGACTCTTTTGCCCTTGATATTCCTCCCCCATTCTGTTCATCCTTTCAACAGAAGCAATGCGCAGAAATGAAGACAAAGTTTGTGTTTGTTGTGTTTCTCCTTCATTCTGCAGATTGGAGCACAGAATCACAGAAGGTCAGGGGTTAGAAGGGACCTCTGAAGATCATAGAGTCCAACCCCCCTGCCAGAGCAGGACAAAACTAGAGCAGATCACACAGAAATGCATCCAGGCAGGTCTTGAAAGTCTCCAGAGAAGGAGACTCCACAACCTCCCTGGGGAGTCTGTTCCAATGCTCTACAACCCTTCCAGTAAAGAAGTTCTTCCTCATGTTGAGGTGGAACCTCCTGTGCTTGAGCTTGAATCCATAGCACCTTATCCTGTCATGGGGCACAAGTGAAACGAGGTTGTCCCTGCCTTCTTGACACCCAGCCCTCATGTATTTATAGATGTTAATTAGATCCCCTCTCAGCCTTCTCCAGGCTAAAAAGGCCCAGGTCTCTCAGCCTTTCCTCATAGGGCAGGTAGGTGTTCCAGCCCCTTCATCATCCTCGTAGCCTCCGTTGGACTCTCTAGGGTAGATCTCTGTCCCTCTTGAACTGGGGAGCCCAGAACTGGATGCAGTACTCTAGGTGAGGTCTCAGTAGGGCAGAGGGGGAGGAGAACCTCCCTAGACCTGTTGGCACCCCAGAATACCCTTGGCCTTCTTGGCCACAAGGGCACATCGCTGTCCCATGGTGAACTTTTTGTCTATCAGGACTCCAAAGTCCACGTGTGCTCCTTTCTCAGAGGACACCTTGTCCAGTTCCTTAAGTGTCATTAACTTGGTGGTGGCTTCCTGGAAAAGATACTCAAAGGCTCCAGGGAGCTGAAGTCAGCGGTCCTGCCTTGCCAGGAGCAAACACTTCCAAATACTCCTATGGTAACAGTATGATCAGACTCTTGCTTTCTGATTTCTGAAACATCTGGGTTCATATTCCTCAGTTTGTTTATTTATTTTATACAAGCCTAAGAAGGAAGAAGAAGCCTGAGGCTGTAGCGGAGCCATCAACCCACAGAGGCAAGGCTTAAATAGGAGCACGAGATCGACACTGCTGCCATTCTTAGAAGGACTCTTCTCTTCCTAGAAGTTTTCATCCTTTTAACAGGCAGTTATTTTCCTCCCTCTGCTCTCTTAGATATATCTAATTTTTTTTTACTGCTGTAAATGGTTTTGCTTGTGGGATTTGGTTTTATTTACATATACTGTGAGTAATGTGGACTATAGGTGCCTGCTTGCAATCAGGATTTTCTTGTCTCCTTCATGTAAACAAACCAGTTTTCAGGAATGGCTGAAAAAAAAATCTGTTCCACTTCAAATGATAACACTGAGTTATGGACCAAACTGTATTAGATTCCTTATTGTGGATACGGTAAGTGGTTATCTTTTTTGATGACAGTTCTAAAGCTGTATGGTATTGTTTTAGAATTGGTCTGATAAGTGGTGAAATATTTTGTTACAGCTTAATTATGGAAAACAGGAGCTTATGCTTTCCCTTATTTAAATGTGACATGAATCTTTTCAAAGTAATAGAGCAAATATAGTACTGTTTCTGGAGGCTTAAAAAGAAGATTTGTTCCGTAATATTAAATTTTTAATGCATTATTCATGAGGAGAGAAAAGCTAAAGGCATTTTTTCCTCTCTCCTCAGAAGTGAACTTGAAGAATGCATTATCTGTATAGAAATAAAAAAAAATAGTACTCTAACTCTTGCTAATACTGGAGTAGTACATGCAAGTACAACTGGAATCTCCTCGGGGAAAAGAAACCAGGATTTTGTTGAAAATAACCTTATACAATCATTTAATAATTTGTACGTTACTGAAATTCAATTCCTAACAAAAATCAGGGTAATTCTAGTTGCTTTTTACAATGACAGTGGTGACTGTCTATTGAAGTTGCTTTAAACTCCATGTTTTAAGAATTATTACCTCTGTGTTTGGATACTGGGCTGGGCTACATATTTTTGTTCTATCACTTTCCAGATGTGTGCATATGCTTGCAATGCTTTCGTGCACATATCTACATCCTGTTGCTTTATTAAGGCAGGCAAAAAATGTGTGTGAGCTTTTCCATCTATGGCATGTAAATGGAATTTGGAAAATAACATTTAAAGCTATTTAGCATTATGTAATGCAATAAATTCTTTCTGTATGGAATATTTTAAACCTGGTGCATATTTACATTTGGAATTATAGTTTCTAGTGTACTGTCGCTACAAACAAGAAGTGTTAAGCCAAGTGGCATCATTTTTAGTGATCTTTATTTGTACTTTTTTTTTTTTTTTTTTTTGGTACTTACTTATTCCTAGATCATACTTGATTTAGTTGCCTGAAATGACTCAAGGTAATAAAATACCAAGTCACATGTTGAGACAAGAGCTCTCGAGATACGTTTTTCTATTGCCTTACTAGAATCTTAAGCAACAATTACTTTATTAATAGGAGAAACATCTGTAATTAGTAACAGTAAAACACCAACCACCACAATTATATTTTGTGGAAGGCATAACTTAAATTGTTACTTAAATGCTAAGGACCTCATCTAGCAGTATTTCCTGAATACAGTTCATGTCACTTCTAGATGGTGGATAAAACAGCACGTGGTACCACTGCAGGAATTGATGCTGCCTGTGATAAAGGAATAAAGTTAGGATGTTACAAGCTAAGTACTCTTCTAGACCTTAATGATTAAATTATATGAGTGCCTTTCAATTTTTAATATATATTCAACCCCAAGCTCCTAGTGAAAGGCTCTGTGTGTGCTGTACCTAAGAATAAAAATGAGGCAGGAAATGTTTTGCAGGTATTTTTTTTGCCCTGGCTTTAAAAAGTTGTTCTACAGAGAAGGAACCGTGGCACAAAACATACGAAACCACTTGTCCAAAAGAAAATAAAAGGAAATTCAGAGCGGAGTAGAAAAGTGCATTTAGTTCTCTTTAACTGGTTGTCTTAATTGGTGGGGTTGACCTTTTTGTCTTTGCGTTGCAGTGTGTGTATGTATCCTATGGAGAAGCACAGTATAGTGTTGTCTTTTGTCACTTGATCCAAAGTTTTAAGGAAACCTCATTTCCCTGTCCCCAGTTGTCACTTGGAGCAGTTAGTACCTTCTGGCATTACTTGGTTTTTTAGATTGTCTTTCCTTTTAATGGGAGTATCCAGAACTTGTGGTTGCAAAAGAACCTTCTTATTTCCAGCTCTTTCTTTCACATGCTTTCAGCCACATTCCTTAATGTTTGCTATGAAATTTCCTATGACATAGACCACAGATTGATACAGACGTTTGTCCCATAAGCAGAGGATCAGGAGGAACATCACATACTTGTAGATCTTGCAATTTTTTGGTTTGGGTTTGGGTTTGGGTTTGGTTGGGTTGTTTGGTTTTTTTTTTGTTAACACTTTTCACAAAGATTGAGGAGATTGGATTTGAGCAGACAACTTGACATAGTGGTGGGAAACTTCAAACCTGTGGCCAGAAAGCAGGCACAAACATTATGCGAGCGCTGTAATTACCTCAAGCATGTTCTAACATGTGGATTGTGGAAGGTATTTGGAAATTGTGCTCATCCTTCATTAAAGGAAGGGTTGAAACAGACTCTTCAGTGCTTGGGCTCACCTATAAGAGTGCAGTAGCTGGTTAAATGACATCTTTGAACACTGAATTTTCTCACATGAGAAAAAAATCCCCCAAGTTCTGTGGATAATGTGCTGTGTAACTTGGTGTCCAAGGAATCCTCTGTATGAAAAAAACCTTTCCACTTTCACCTCTTGGTGAAAGGAGGGAGGAAGGGAGGAGAAGAAACTGCTGTGAAAGTCCATCCAGAAGCTTTGCCCTGTTTGTGTAAGCTCCGTCCCTTGTGAAATGCATTGTGGTCTTTGAGTACACATAATATTTTGGGCAAATAATCTTCCAGGAAATGTTCTGTCATCAGACTTTCCTGTACCATGGCATTTTTCTTGCAACATTAACTCACTGGAGTCCCCAGGAATCCTGAAAGCTGGCGTAAACTTGCTGAGTGCAGGAGGTTCTACTTGGTGTCCAGTGTTCCTGATTCAGCCTTCTTGAGGAACCTCATGTTAAGCCCTAGTCCTGGGTTTTGTTTTGGTTTTCACATGAACACCATTTTCCACTTGTATTTTGGCTATGCAGATTAATGGTTTGGAGTGGTTGGGAAGTAGTTGCACTGGTGCGAGCAGAGGAGCAGAAGGATTAAATGAAGGGGTTATTTTTCAGCATTTTTAGGCAGTTTGATGGATTGTTTCTGGTCTTGGCCAACTCCACTGACTTACAGGAAAGACTAAAGCAGGGATGTGGGGGATGGTGATCTTGCCCCTGACTGTAAATGTTTGTGATATAAACAGCTGAGCTATTCAGCAGCAGCTCTCAGTGGAGGGAAGGGAATAAAAAAAGGCATTTTTAGGGTCAGTTCTAGTGGAGACAAATGAGATGAATTATGCCCTATACAGATGCTTATCAGCTTGGCTTTGTGAACACTGCCTGTTGATGACTGAGCTACCAGGAGGTTAAGGGCAATATCCACAGAAGTTACTTCGGAGCTATAATGATGTAATTAAAACAAATAATGATAGTTCTGTTGAATGTGGAGACCCATTACCACCCAGAAACTTCCTACCCCCAGCTGTCTGGGTGTTGGCAGGAGATTTTTGGCACTGCGTGTCTTAAAACACACCAGACCTTACTTTGTTTATTTTGTAGGGCTGGAATTCCTTGCTTGTGTGGGACGGTGGGAGGGGACTCGTGCCTTCGTTCTTGCACACGTGTTACTGGAGGAGAGCTGCTCAGCAGAATGTCTCTCTAGTATTGCAGGAGTTAGCTCTGGATTTACACTGTTCATCTTTGTTAAATTTTGGGTTGGGAAAATCCTCTCTGGTCGTGCATTTCTCTTGCCATGTTTGCCTGTGTCGCCAAGGGAGATATTTTCTAAGGGAAGTGGTGATGAAGCTGATGTGCAGCTACGATTTGTGGTGATGAAGCTGATGTGCAGCTACGATTTGTGGTGATGAAGCTGATGTGCAGTGATTTGTCCTCCTCGTTTTGGTGGTGTGGCAGCAGGAGAGATGCTGGATACTTACCTCGCTTTGCAGCAGACACCCAGTTGCATGCAGTGCTTTTCTGCTTGAGCTCTGTATAGCTTCGGGAGATTAATTCAAATGCAGAAGTCTCTTTAGATTTTAGTAATTCAATGAATATTCTGGGGCTGGGTAGAGGGAGCTAAATGGGCAGGGAGGGGCTCTGCCCAAACTGATCGCACTCAGCCAGTAGCCAGAAGAAAGCTTTTAAAACTGCTTACGCCCTGTTGTAATACAGGACATAACACTTATTTGTGCCAAGAGGGATTTTTTTAAAGCCATTAAGAGAAGCAGCACATGGAGCTGTGGCAGGTGTGACCGTCTTGGGCAACACTTATCTCAGGGTTCACTGCACGCAGCCGGGTCTCCCAGAGGCATCCGTACTGGTTTCAGTTAGAAAGCGTTGCTGCTTTCCCCATTTTCCATCTCGGTTTGAGTTATGACCCACATCGTGGGGTGGGTGGGTATGTGTGGGGGGGTTGTTGTGTGAACACCTGCTTGCAGAGCCGGTGCAGGCGTTGTAACTGCAAACTGGCAAAGCCCGAGTCGGTTTGAGCTGCGCAGAGAGCGTGAAGTAACTGAAGAGGAGCGATGCTGAGCGTCCGTGCTGGCTGGGGGCTCGGGGAGGTTAGAGCTGATTCTTTCTGGAAGTGGAGAAGGGGCAGAGCCTAAAGATGGCCTTCTAAGTGCTTGAGTATATACATAGGTATCAACTTAATAGGATTTAACATTTATGGGTCCACGTGCCTGCGGTTTTCCATCTAAGTGCAATAACTGTTCCTGGAGCAGTCATCTGGTTTGGGCTCCCGCATGAGATCATCTGCTGCTTGTCTCCCCTGAGCCTAATTGGGACCTCTGCTATTAGGAGTGCTGGTAATAAGACAAGGATCCTGCTTCCCTGGGAGATGAAGAGTAAGTGCCCTGCAAGACCTGGCTTTCTTTAGTGCCAGGAGCAACAGGACAGTAAAATCAGTTTCATGTAAATGCTAAAAAGCCTGTCTCGTTTATCCCAAGGAAGAAAAAGGATGCAAAGCGGTGGGGATACGGTGTCATTACGTGCTAAATAAACAGCTCACCCTCTGCCCAGGGTTACCCTCTCACCACTGCACCAGCAATAAAGGAAAACATCTCATTTTTTGCCAGACTGGGCAGAGACCAGCTGATCTGGAAGTGTTCTGCATAAACAGCTTGGGCAAGAACATGGGTTGGGAGAGGCTGGGACCTGGGCAAGCTGTAAAGTGAGAGTCATTTCTGTTGCATCATGCCTTGGTTGTCTCTCACAACTGGCACAAAGGCACATCGTGAAGAAGTAAGATATCATGTTGTTAATGGGTGCAGGTGCTATTTTTACCTTCTTTTATATTGATGAGATCAATATACATCCTTTTGTTTGGGGATAACAGGAGTGGGGTTTGTAGGATGTATCCACATAATCATAGATGTCATCACTTTTACTCCAGTAAACAATCACAAGTTACTGCACTGTTTTGGTTTTGGGGTGGCTTGTTTGGTTTTTTTTTTTTTCCTAGTAGCATGAAGGAAACAATTTCTTTTTCACTTCTCCAAATTATTTAACATCTTCAGTTATTATACAGTGGTCAATTAGTTGTGCTTTCTCATGACTTCTGTGTAAAAATAACAAGTGTGTAGCTTTCTGCTTTACAGGGATTGCTAGAAGTTAAAGCATGAGTATTAAATTGTGTGCATTCCTTTTTAGTACAAAGTTTAGGATATTTCAAGGAGGTCGAAAGTACTTGATGTTCTGGGTGGTTGGAGAAGCAATTAAACGTGTCCACAGCTGTTCCAACCTGCAGCTGAACTGTCAGCTTGGTGGAGGCATCTTAAAATCTTTGTTTAAGGCACCAAAATCCTTTTAAAAAAAAAGGCCCCTCCTGTTGAGTTTAATGGAATAAGAAAAATTAATTTATTTTCCTTTCTTATTATCTGAATTTCTAAACAGGCAATAAATTGTGGATTTGTTCTAGAAAGGGATTGCTGGAAGTTGGACAAGTTTCGCTGCTTTTTGTTTGCTTGTTTCTTTGTCAAACCTGTAGTAACTTTTATCATACAAAGCTTGCAGTTTCCTGTATCTTTTGTTTCATTCTTAATCTAGTTTTAGCTTTCTGAATATCACATTTCCAGGTGGGAATGTGTTGCTTTTAATGGTCTGGAAAGGCTGAATGAGGAAAATAATCTTGGGTCCAAAGTACAAGGTCAGAAGAGCTAGGAATGAATACTTTCCAATTTATTTCTTGGGATTAGTTGAAAATACACTTAATATTAAGCAGTAACTCCAGTTAGAGTGGTTGCTGGCACTGGTTGGATTGCCTTATAGACTGTTGATCGTTACCATTTCAGCCTTTTTAATTCTTAATGTGAAATATTATTCTTTTTTTTAATGTATATATGTATTTAAATTACAGATTTGCTGAACGAGGCAAGTCAAATGTTTTATTAAAGGTGGTTTTGGTATTTAGTTCAGCTTTGTGTTTTGGTACAACATCTGTACCCAGCTGGTGGGAAAATAAAACTCTTTGTATCAGACTGCTAAACATTTTTAAATCATGGCAGATGTATATTGGTTTTGGCTGCTCCTTCCTCTCTAGTCAGGATGGGTTTGTTGGCTTTTTTTGTAGTTGATCAGGATTCAGATCGACATTTAGATGTTTTAAATTTAATATGAGTACATTACACTTGTCTTTCAAAAAATGACAGAGTGTATCCTACTGGCCTTTTTAAATACACCCCAGGGAACAGGAGTTTGAAAGGCATGGAAAAGAGAGTTCGTGCTTCACCAGGGCAATGTGAGGTATTTGAGCAAATTATTAATGAGAACTTGCAGTATGATTTTCGTGGGGTTTTTTTTTCCCTTACTTAGGAGTTCAACAATAGATGTTCTGTTACAGAAAGATGAACTACAGCTTAATTTTTTTGTCAGTGAGACCTGGCAGTGCTGCTGTACTGCAGGTGATGCTTCCACTGAATTGAAAACCCTCTGTGGCTGATGTTGTAATTACTTCAGATTTAATATAGTTGCTCAATATATGTACTGAAAACTTTAATTAATTAATTTATTTTTTTTTTTAGCCTGACTGGTGAGGGTGGATGCAACAGCTTGAAGAAAAAAGCAGCGAGTAAAATTGCAAACATTTTTCTCTCTCTAACATACACTTGTATTACGTGTCCATAAATATTGCAAGTATTGAAAACCAACCAAACAAGGATTTATGAAGGGTAGTCTAGGGTGGGGTAAAATCTACTCTGTGGAGGCTTCAGCTGGAGGTGAAGTAACTTTGGCAACAGTTCCTCAGGTTCTGTCCCAGGGATCTTCCAAGCTGCTCCTTGAGAAATCCCTGCAACTAAAGATACAACAGTTCAGTTTATAATCAATATGTGATGTTTTAGTTTTGCCCCCAGAAGCACTGGATTCAGATAACCTTCTAAAGTGATGGGAGCCATATGCTGACCAGAACTTGATTTCAGGAGCGGGTTTTAGTTGTTGGAAGCAGCTCTTACTTCGAGATTGTGTTAATGCTCGAAGCACAAGTGATGCAGTGATGTAGAGCAAGTTTCCTCTTCCAAATGAGTGGGTTCCTCTTTCCTCCTTTTTGTCTGGTTTCATAATACAGAGAAATTTGAGGAGGGACAGGGAGGGTTGGGGCAAACCAGTTATTGGTCCAATTAACTGCATCTCGATAAAGTCAATGTCTTTTTGATGTTATGCAACTACTACTTGTCTTCCCCAGAGAGAAATTAAATATCTCCTAAGTAGTCATGCATGTTCCTTACCCCATGAAGAGAGAGTCTTTTCCAGAAATCAGGTTATTTAAATGGCTTTGGTTCTGTGAAACATGTTACCAGCAAAATGCCATTGTTTCAGACGTGTTCTTTCCTGCAGACTGGATGTTTTATGACAACTTCCTTCAGCATCCCCAAAATAGCAACAGCTTGGGAGAACTGTGTGGTACTTGCAAATAGGCATCAAAGAAGCTACAAAGAAAAAAAGAAACAAACCTCTCCTAGTTTAATTTTTTTTTTTTTTTTTTTTTTACTATTAGGGTTGTATCTTTTGGGGAGCAAACTTTGGATGGGTGATTTCCCTGGCAGGAATGAGAATTGTAGCCTGTCCCAAAATATCCCCAGGGGGTGAACAAAAAAACTTCCTACGGTGAAATGGAGAAACAAAACTTTTCCTTTCAAGAGAGCACCAGTTAACAGCATTTTTGCAACATGAATCTGTGAAGAGAAGAGCTGTTCCTAGGAAAGAGATGAGAAACCTTGTAAAAATAGAGTAATACTTTACATTTGATGTCTTACTGAGGTATTTGCTGCAAAAAGGGGAGTTGGGAATGTTGCTGTCTCTATGGGAACATCTTCCAGCTATATTTAGGAGAAGTAAATTAAGCTTTTTCTCCTCAGATGAGCAAGGTTTTGGTAATGCTTTAGTTGAAGGTGTAGTGGTATTTTTGAGGGGGGAAAGAGTAAAAGAATTTCTTCTACTTTTGGGTTTGGTGAACTGCTAGTCTCCTGATTTTCAATTCAATTCAAAAAAAAAAAGTACCAAAACTCTCACCTATGTTTGAGTCAACCTGTTAGTGGCAGGAGGCAGAGAGAAACTCCATTTCACCACCTCACATTGTGAATTTAATCAGTGAGAGGAAAAAAGCAAACCCCAACCATCTCTCTGTGAAACAGAACAAACTCAGTAAGGAAATGAGCCAGTCATAGGTACGGTGCCCAGCAATCTTCTTTAGCTTGGTTTTTACTCTGTTGTTGTTGTTGTTTAATTAGCATTGGTTCAAAGACTCTATTTTTTTTTTGGTGTGGTGTTTTTGGATTTTTTTTTATTATTATTATTATACTGCGTTGGAATGAAATTAGTTTTGGGGAAAGCTGTTGCCTGTTTTGGCTGCGTGCTGGCTGCCGATGCCATCGCGTTGCTCTCTTGTATCGGCTTTTCCCCTGCTGTAGCTTCTTGGCGTGGGGCGAGTTGTTCTGTTCTGCCTTTCCCACCACGTTACACGTCAGCACAATCCAAGGCAGAGCAGATCGGATACTGTACATAGTTTTGCTCTATAAACACGTGCTTGTTTACATTTTGCTTCATTGCCATTTCCACTCGAATCCTCTTCCAGTGCCAGAGGGTATCGGTCGTGATGAACAAACTGAGAGGCGGTGACGTTTTGACTCCCCCCACCCCGTGTTCGTGTTTCCATTTGTTTATTTCTCCTTTGCCTTCCTTCCCAAGTATTTAACAAATTGTTATTAAATATCTTCCAGGATTTAAGAGGCTGACCTGGGAGCAATTTAAAAGAGTGCAGCTACACCAACATATGTTCTGGTTACTAACTCGTGTTTGTTACTTTATGGTTGAAAACAAACTGAAGTGCTGAGTCCTTGTCCATTAGTGCTGCACATGAAATTAAATGGAAAGGAAACAATCCCTGCCTACACCCTTTCTGTTTCTTTGCAAACAGGTCTTTCTCGCTGTCCAAAAATCAGTTCTGATTGACTATTGCAGCTTGACTGTGAACCGCTGCTAATATCTGGCAAAACCTTCTTAAAATAAACCATCGTACGTGCAGCAACTGCCCACTCAGAGCACTCTGCAGCAGCTCAGCCTTGCAGATTTTGCATCTTTAAACTTCCAGCTCTTTGCTGATCCAGCTTCA
This sequence comes from Megaceryle torquata, assembly GCA_024611175.1. Lineage (NCBI taxonomy): Eukaryota > Metazoa > Chordata > Aves > Coraciiformes > Cerylidae > Megaceryle > Megaceryle torquata. The sequence goes on from JANIJG010025745.1 coordinate 42,603, forward strand.
CAAAACCGTGACGTTGCCTCAACATTGCAAATACATCAAATTCTTTTTATCAGCAGAAAAGGACGGATTGGATTCCTAAGCCACGTCTGCTGGTGAACTTTGTGCAGTCTACTTTGTGCAGTCTGCCTTTTTTTATATTTTATTTTATTTCTTTTTTTTTTCCCCCCTCTCTTTTACTAGAAGAAAGGTTTGTTTGTTGGCCGCCCGCTCCGGGCGGGACAGGAATGCGATGCATGCACAGACTGCGCAGTATTTCCTGTTCAACTGCCGCCCCAAACCCCAGTGCTGGGAAAATCTCCAGATCGAGCAGCTCAGTCCTTGCTCAAACAACAGAGAAATCCCACAGCTTCTGAAATGCTTCGATTTTGCTTGGGGGTTTTTTTTCTCCCCCCCCCCCCCCCTCTTTTT
>JANIJG010025745.1:68736-93814 GCA_024611175.1 Megaceryle torquata
CTTGTCTATCACTGGATGTCACTGAGAAGAGCCTGGGTCTATCCCCCTGACACTCACCTTTTACATATTTATGTCCATTAATGAGGTCACCCCTCAGTCTGCTCTTCTCTAAAGAGTCCCAGCTCCCTCCCATCATCTTTGTGGCTCTGAGCTGGATTCTTTCAAGCAGTTCCCACGTGGTGGAAATAGGGGTATTTTTCTATTGTTTAAGTGGAGCTAAAGTCAGAATAGGGGAACTCAGAAATGCAGAGAACCTAAATTGGCTCAGAACCCTGGTAGCATTTCTGATTAGCAAGTGTCAGACATGGTAAAGCATTTGCTAGTTTTATACTCTGATTGGAGGATTTATAAGAATCAATAGTATGTTTCCTTCCTAGTAGCAAGATACAGTTGCCACCGACCTTATAGTCTCCCTAGTTTTTGCTGCACTCTGTTTTCCACTGCTGGCATAAACTCAGCATTTTAATCCTGCAAATATTTAGTTGCCAACATTTAAATATGCAAACTGTAATTCACATTGTGGTTAGAATTTGGCAACAGCCTGTATTTGTTGACTTAAAGAAGACCTTATATGGAGATACTAGAACAAATATTCCTGTGCCTCAAACTGAAACTTAAGATTCTTCTCTGTCTTTATTGTGTTTAATGGCATAAAACAATTTGTGGTGGCACACAGGAACCTCTCAACCTCAGTGCCAGATCCTCGTCTTCTATACCCAGACTGAACTTGCACTTGAGAATTTTTCAGGGAGATTAGAAGCACAGCAGGATTGGGAAGGGAGGGACCATGCCTTCCTAATTCAAATTCCTCATTAAATTAAAATAAGAGACAAAAATAGGAAGGGAAAGCTGAATTTAAAAGCCTAAATTTACATAAAAATAAAGAAGTATCAGGCTTAGTGTTTTCAGACGTGTAAAAATAAAAGTTTGCTTTCTGAATGCTGTGGGTAACTTGGTACTGTGATTTTTCTGGGTTTTGAGATAAAATGAGATTCAGCTTGGGTGGTTTGTTTGTTTGTTTGGGTTTTTTTAAACTATTTTAAAGAAATAGGTGTTTAATGGTTGACTTGGTATAAATCCTTTCTTGTAGGATTGAGGTTTTATGGCAGTGTGCTTGCTTAGTGGGCTCATTTTAATTTATTTATTTAGTCATATATCATTTATTCAAGTTATGGTTTAAGGGTATTTAATGATGTTAAATAGATAGTTAAGAAAAAAAATCAAATTATTATTTGGCATAGTCTTGAACACTGAAGAATGTTAGGAAAAGAGAACTGGTCCTTTTTTTGTGTGAAGTTAAGTAATGTTGGAGTAAATGTTGGAGTCTCTGTGGTATTAGGAGTCTTACAGCTACAATGGCATTATCTCAACGTGAAGCCTTGTGGTGGGAGCATGTTAAGAGCAAACCAGACGTTGGAGGGAATGACTTTAGTTGTTTACTGGCTGGCACTGGCCAGTGATGCTCTTTGGGTTTTGTTTCATGAAGGGAAATACTTCAGCTGAAACAAAGTCAGGGCAGTCATCAAAAATAGCAATGGATTTCCAGAAGGGCAGAGGGTTTATGACACCTCTGTGCAAAGTGCTCTACCTCAATAATCAAGTTACTTTTGCAGCTTCTTTTAGCTGTTTGGTTTGGTTGTTTTGTTCCCTAAAACACAGCTGCTCTACCCTGGCAGGTCCCCTCTTATAAACTCTAAAAGCATACATAAATTTGTGACTTTTAGTACAAAAAGTTTTATTAAAAACACATGATATTTTACAATTCATAATTCTCTTATGAAATAGGCTTCATATTTCAAATGCAGATTTTATTTTTTTTTAACACAACCAGAGAGGCAGAGTATTTAAAGTGCTTTTTTATGAAAGCAGCAACATCTGAAGGAGGGTAATTCTTGTCTTTTTATGCCCCTGCATATTCGTGAAGCTTTAAGGAGGTACTAGTCTTTCATGTTAAGTGCATATTAAAGGAATAAAGTTGGGGGTGCTTTGGCAAGAGTAAAAAAGGAACAGATAGCCATTATAGTTATCATTCCCATCATAAAACAATAATAGAAGCAAAAAATCAGGAATCATTAAATCAAGAAGATGTAAACATGTTTTTGTATAAAATGAAGTAAACCACATGCAAGTCTGGAATGTAGTCGTATTCAAAACTGGCTGTGAAATGCTTTTAGAACATTCAAAACTCTGAAGTTTTTTATTAAATAGAAACAGTTCTAACCAAAGTACAGATTTTTCCATGGAAATACATTGTCTTCTTTCCCACTCTGTCCCTGTGGTTCCCACTGGAGGCATGTATGTGCTTCACGTGTGCAACCCCAGAAACCTTTCTCCAGCAAATTGCTGCAGAGTTTTCTCCCATCTTCCCAACAAGATGAAGCACAGAAGCCAAGTCCAGGCTCTCTTTCTTATGGCTTGTGCCAACAAGAGATCTACATAGTACCTGAAGTTTAAGTGGGAGAAGCAAATATGTAGGTAAGAGTAGTTTGGTTAGCGTTACAAAGTCTTAAGGGTGAGTTTTATTTGTTAGCAAAAGTGAAGTTGTCTGAACAGAACGTGTTGTGTTTTCTTTTTTGTTCTGTTTTCTTTCGTTTTTCTGGCATCTTGTTGGTGTTGCTTGTATTGAGAAAGTTCAGTCCTGGCTGTAGTTTTATCAGTGGGCTTCAAAACCTTAGCAACTTGCAACTGTTTGGGGTTTTTTTCTGCTGCTACAGAATATTTATCTTGCTTAAGGGAGTCATGCATATAGAAATCCTTCAAGTGCATGCAGGTCTTTTCAAAGTCTGCACAGAGTTGGCATCCAGCTTGAAAACTGGTGGCTGGGGCTTATTGACAGTTCATTTGGGTTTCTTTTAAGGTGAAGCTTCAGAACATTTGTATTTACCTGTTCTGTGGCTATTAGAGAGGCTGCAGTGTTGTTTTCTGTCTGAGGGGCATCATGCAGGTAGCAGTGGGAACCTCCCCTCTGACTTTTTCAGAAGCAGAAAGGAGGATGAATCTTGGAAATTGCTTGATGACTAAATTGTAACTGCAGGTATTTGAAGAATTCTTTAGTTGATACTAGTACAACAGTCATGGGCACGATGGAGTTTTCAGCATCTGCTCTGGAGGTTTATTGGCAATACTGGTTTGTCAGGACAAGTAGATTCAGTGGAGCTTCTCATTTGCCCCCTGACACAGCTCTTGAAGACATCAGGTCAAACCATCTTTCTTAATACTTTGCTACTGAGAGAGGATGTTGCCCTCCTTATAAATTCTTCTGGTCATTTTGCTCTCCTCACAGAAAAGTTGACAGTGGAATTAGAGCCTCATCTTTCCATAGTGCAGGATTCTTTGGGGGTTTTCCTACCATTTTTCACAGAGATCCTACTTAGGCTCACCAGTTTGTGATCTGCTTCTCAGTCACTTTACCTTGGCTGCTTCTCTGCTTTCTTGGTTTGAAGGCTGTTTTTAGTCTCACAGATTCTTCAGGTTCATCTTAGTGGGACGTGAGATCAGTCTATTGGCTGATGCAGAAAACCAGGTGGGAAAGTACAAGTCTAGCAGAGCAGACTGAAGATCTTTCCCAGCTTTAGCTTAGTAACGCCATACAAGTTACCAGTTGAACTACTCCCAGCTTTCATTTTAGGCTGTTACCCATCAAGTGTATTGTCTGTTAATCAGTCATGTTAAAACTGTATTTGGCAGCTCTGTGTATCAGCCATTTCCAAGGGCAGATCGTGGAATGAGTAACAGACCTCAGCTGGGCATGTTTACATGGCTGGGTTTTTTTTCTTTTTAATCACAGATGTAATTCATGAGCTGTACCAATGGGTTCTGCCAAGTTTGATGTCCATTTGAACTCATAAACATTGTGAGCAGTGTGTTCCCCAAGTACCACTACTGTCTAGCCAAGATTAGCCTGTGTGCTCTTAAACTGTCTACGAGGACACTTTTTTGCTTTCCAAAGTAATTCTACTTGACCTGCAGTTTTTTACAGTAATTCTGAAGAAATAAGTTGAATAAAACAGGCTAGAAAAATGAATTCAAGGACTTGGCCAGAATCTGCCTGCTCTTCCCTTTTGAATTAAAATGCAACTTTATGTAGTTAATTTGATTGGCATAGTATGTTCTTGAGGTGTCACATCTTCAGAATCATTTAACTGTATGACTTTAGTCCAGTTGCAGCTCCTGATTCAAATACAACCATTGGATATTACTTTTAGCATGTCTTTAATTAATTATTAATTGATGATTCAAGGTAGAACATGCAAAGCACGTAGCTGAATTTCTCTTGTCATCATCCACACAGACTTGATGAAGGAGTTACCCAAACAGATATTTTTCCTGGTAAACACGCTCAGTGACAGTGGGAGTTATTCAAGCAGTAAAGCATATTACTTTATATGAAGCTTAAAAACATGAGGGGAGGGAAGGGAAGTGCAGTATCTGGTGAATCCAGCTGTGTAAGGCTGCTGATGGGTGCGTAAAGGACACGCACACAGCGTGGATCTGTATAGTCAATAATGCTTATTAACTTCTTCCTGAGAAGCAAGTACTCTTCTCTTTCACGCCTCTGAAATTTTCCCCTCTAATGATCTTATTTTGAATGTTGATTTATTTTCTTGTCATTCTTTCTAGCCAATTAGCAATGCTGATTTCATCGTTCCTGTTGAAATCGACGGAACCATACATCAGGTAAGTGCTGTTGTTCCTTTAGCATTGTTCTAGGAGGGGAAGTGTCCTCGGTGTCCCAGAGCTGTCTCCACTTGCTGCTTTACATTCAATAACTTGTCCTTTTGCTAAATACAAAAGCTGGGTGCTCAGGAACATATCATCCAGACCAGCAGCCCTGTTTGATCAGGTGTGTAGTTTCTAACTACTAAAACTCAATTTTAACTTTCTCAGTTCTCCAAAACATCTCTCTCAGGACTTCAATACTTGTCTCTTTATCAGTTGTAAAACATTTTCAAACATCATCTACGGATAAGCTTTCAAAAATTGCTAGACCCAGAAAAAGCTACTTAAATACTGCATTTCTCATTCCATCCATGGACAAATAGGACGTAAGTTGGCTGCTGGTTTTCATATGGGCAAAGCTTTCTAAAAGTATTAAGGAAGAACAGACATTCATTTAATTTTTTTTTTATGTTTAAGTTATGTCCCCATTAATTCCTGTAAGTAATTTAAGTTCCTCTGATAGGACTTTTTATACACTTCATCATCTTTAAAAGGGCTGGACAGAATTGCAAGGAGACTAATTTTTGTGTCTTATTCTTTAAGAACTTCACTTAAGACTCAGTGAAATGGTTTCCAGTAAATGCAAAATACCCATAATTTGAAAATTATTCCCCTTTATGTGTCTTAGCTTGATGTCTTTAATCAGTAGTCATTTCTGAAAACATTAAATGAAATAAATTACAGTGCCATAAATTTTCCTCTTCAGACAGACATTAAAGTTCTTGCTGGAGACGGGTTTTACTGGTTAATGTGGAGTTGAGCCTTTCTGATATATGAACCTTGCAAATAGTTTGAAACATCTTCTGTTGGTTGTTGTAGGTTTAAAGATAATTCAGTTAACTGAGTTGCAAATCTTCCCTGGATGTGATTTAATGGAGATTTAAAATAGTTTTTTAAATGTTGTCTTTTACATGAATGATTTTTACTAGGGAAGATAGATTTGTGTTTTGATTTTGGAACAACTGATGGATCGTAATGGGAGTTCATGGTCTTGTTTGATTTCTGTTATGAAAACCATCCATGTATTTATCACTCCTAAAATTTAATTGCTAAATACCAGTCAGTGAACTGAAATGTGTTTCAGTGTGATAGTTGCTGTGACAGTTTTTGCACTTTGCCTGTTTTGTGTAGAAAAATTCAATATCTAGGGTACTTAAACCTGTAAAGTTCACCAGAGCTGGATGCTTAAAACACATAAGTGATGGTTTGGGAGGTTTGTATTGTGATATTGTCAGTCCTCATTTGATGGGGGCTGTAATTGTGTCTGGTGCTGTAACGCAGACATTTCCTCTCCTAAAACTTTCTAGAATGCTTTTGAAAGGCAGTAAAATAGGTTGCCTAACAATTTTGAATAGCTTGGGATTGTGATCACTTAGCTTGTCAAGATTATATATTTACTTTTTGAAACAAAACACAGTAAAAGATTATTTGGGCTTTACAGTCAAGGACTTCAAAACCCTGTTGCTTTTCCATTCCCTGCTGCAAACTTCCAGATTCTTCACCAAGTCCCTTTCAGTTGTCACAATTCACAAGCCACAATTCATTTTCTTCAAGCATAATGCAGTTAGGTACTCAAAATGGCTTCACGGGGAGGGGGATAAAATAAATAAATAAATACCTGTTCAGAGAGACTGGATTTGTGCATACCCTAAACATGAATGGGAGGAAGGATGCTCTTGATGGAGAAGGTCAAGTGAAGTTAGTCTCTGACTGTGCTTTGCTGGAGACTTCCTGCATAATTTTCAAGGAAATTGCTTAATCCCCTTGTATTTCAAGTTCTTAACCTCTGAAACAGGTAAAATACCTCAGTCACATCTGGGTGGTAGAAATGAAATTGATTGTAAGGAATTTCTGATCCTTGTAAGAAAGGTAATGTATACAGTGTGAGAACAGGCAAAGTCTTGGATTGCTGGCCTTTGTGTTCTGTGCAGGCAAAGTAATGTACTGTCATCCAGCAATCTTTTTTCTTTAAACTATGATAAGCTAAAGGGCAAAAGTGAACATAGTGTCTTAGTCTGATGTGCATCAATACAGGCTGCAAAGCTTTGACAACTGGTTCCCACTTCAAACCTGTAATTGTTGGGGTTTTTTTCCACTTACAGCATAAATGAGCCAATATCAACAATTGTTGTTATCGGTCAGAATTTGTCATTTCTATAATGCTTGTCCATTTTCTTAAGCAGTTTATATACTCAGATATTAATCACTGGCATTGGCAAACACTTGCATCTGTTTTAAATGTCACTGGATTTGTGACAAGTTGTGGAACCATAGTGCCTATCCCTGCTTTACCAGTAAGCCTGCTATCTTACCTAGCAAGAGATCATCTGACGGAGAATTGTTGTATTTAAAACTCTGCCTTAGACAGAACTCCATGGAAAACAAATGGAGAACACTATTTCAGAAGTGCCCACTCAGAATGAAATTTGAAATTACACAACGTTCTTCAGATCTCATATACCAGCAGTACAAGAGGTGGCAAATTCAATTGCTGTACCCTTGAAAGAGTTTTGAGAATGACTTCTTTAATAAGTTTTGTTCACAGTAAATGTTTTCATGTTTTGAGGTATTGAAGAAAGGCTGTCTTTTGTTTGGGGACTTCATTTTCCCTTAAATCATTTATAATCCAAAGCTGTTGTTTTTCTTTAGGGAGGGCAATTCAAATCATTATTTATCTTAAAGGGTGCTTAGGTAACCCAGCTTCCCTAGCTTGAAAAATAGCTTTTCTGAGCACTCCTTGTCCATCTCCCATCTTTCTTTCACTAGTTTAATTTACCTTTTCTTTGGAAAGGATTTGTCACTTTATTTTACAAGGAAATAACTCCTATGTGGAGTTACCTCTCTTCCCTTCTGTTCTGGGTCTTCAGATGCCTGCAGAGACTGTGACTGTCTATGGGGCAGCTAAAGTTACAGGAGATGAATCCCACGCTTTGTGCTGGAAACGATGGCACAGATACAAAAGGGCAGTTCTGATGCAAGCTGACACTCTTCTGGCCACTTCTCTCCTTTCTCTCTGGTTCCCTGAATAAAAGGAAATCAGAGCTGGTCTCCTGCTCTACCAAATTATAAGACAGAAACTGTGGGAAGTGCAGTGAAATGTGTTGCAACTGAGAGTGCTCTTTAAAGGGAGCTTATTGAGGGTGAAAGTAGTGGCTGGAGAAAAGATGTTCAACCTGTTTGGTACCCTTGACGTAGCTTCTGCAAGAACACGTCCTCTCTTTGGGAGCTCGCTTCCCATTTAACGAGCACGGAACGATCACAACCCCCAAATGATAAACTGTGTGGTAAATTTTGCTTTAATCCCCAAGGACTGGAGATCATTATGGTATGGTGGGCCTCTGTTTTTTATCCAGCTTGACTTGCAGTACCTTTGCGCCTGATTCCCGGCGTCAAAGAGTGAAAAGAGCAGCCAGGAAGAGTTTGATTTGGTGTTAATTGGAATTTAATTCTTGAATATAATTTATTGAGTGATGCCAGTTTTTAAGTGTGGGGTTGGGTTTGGTTTGGTTTTTGAATTCAGTTAAGAATTACTTATATCTACATGTTGAAAGCTAAAGAAATGCTTGGCATGTATACTTTGGATCAAATATACAAAATATCTTTGCTGGGCAGGGGGAACATTATTCAAATAATAAACTTCCTTTCTATAAAGGACAAAATTTGTCGATTTTCTTGCAGAAGGCTGTGGCCTGGTTCAAGTAATCCAGGATAGGCTGTATCCATTCTAGCTGGCCTATTCTTGGTTACTTGCACTGGGAGGCAACCACAACGGCGTGAACCTGAAAGAGGAGGCTCAAGGACGCGCGTTATTTTCTGCTTGCTGTTAAGAAGATGCACCCAGCCCACAAAACAGGAGATTCCCAGGAGCTTGAGTTGTCACAGGCAGATTTCTTTGTCATTACTTGAAGATTTCATTAGTGTAAAACTGGTTTTGAAAGGCAATTCTTTGTAATCTATTTAATTGCTTAAAATTGAGCTGGGTTTCTCTTTTGGTTTACAAATACCGAGGCTTTTTAGGTTAAGACTGCTTTGAGGTATAGAAAATGTATGTGGAAATACCAGGCGCTTGAAAACAATTAAAGATAATTACTTATGTTCTGCCTTTAGCTTCTGTAAGTGCAGAATCCTGTGAAAACACGCCTAGTGCCTGATTTGTGCCTTGACATTTCAAGAGTAGGGTTCATTTTAGATAAATTAATTAATTAAAAGGACTGTATTCCTCTAAATTCTTACTCTGATAAGGAAGAAATTAGTGAGCATACAATACAGGAAAAAATAGAAGGATCTTTTTATGGGTTTATTGGGGTTTTTTTGCTGTTACTGGTTTTTTATGCCCTAAAGACAGTATATAAATCTCAGAAAAATGCCAGGAGCCAGTTAGTCTAGAGACTTAAAACTGAAGACATCAGGCAACAGAGGAAAAAGCCAAGCCACAAATAACCATGTGGCATTGAGATTCAAGTCCAGCCGCTAACAAAGTAAAGGGGGGAAAAAATTCCAAATGAGGAGGAAGAGGAGAAAAGAGCTGCACTGTCAGCTGAAGAAAGCTTTTTATGTGAAGTAAACCAAAGAGATTTTGTAGCCCAGGATACCAGTACACTTGCAGTTGCTTCCAGGATCTAAATAGGACTTCTCAAAAAAAAACCAAAAAAACCCAAAAAAACCCCCAAAATTCAAGAAAAAATAATCGTGCAAAGTATTAAGAAATGTATGTGGCTCTAAAGAAAAGAACAGAATGGTGTTGTTTTAAAAAAAAAAAAACAGAAAAGAAATGGGTGACAGAGTTGAGACTTTTTAGACAAGGAGAGAGCTAAGGGGGACCTCATCCAAAGAGATCACATTTATTATTAATAAGGCATTTCACATGAGAAGCGAATCTGTTGGCAAAAGCCCAGTGGGTAAGATTTAGGACAACACAGCAAGAGAAACTCCAGTAGAGGAGGTGGAGTTGGAGGCTCTGTGGTGGATCAGGAGATGTAAACTGCAGAAAGGAGGCAATACAACTTGAAATGCTGAGTATTTCCAGCTCATATTGACTAGCTGCTGTATGAGGAGAGCCTACAGGTTGCCAAAAGAGCGCGTATTGCAAATACTTGCTTTTATAAACCCACTCCTGTCCACAAGCCTGTGGTTTAGGAGCTCTCAGTCTGTAGCTACAGAGTTGATTTACTGTATGCTTTCTTTATGGAGGAGGTGGCTTATGTTGCAAGCAGTGAAGTTCATATCCTTGGCTTGGAGTTGGTAATTACATTCCAAATGGAAATACTTCACCGACACAGGCATAGATTGGGATGGAGAGTGAAGAGGAGACTTGCTTTGCTGTGGCTAAAAACACTAGGTTTTAAAAGGGAAGCTAATACTACATTCCAGCACTAATTATCCAAAAATGACTTTAAGACTTTGGGGTGTTCCTTTTGTGCTCTTGAAAATAAGTGTAGGAATATAATTTAAAGCTAAAGAGTTAAGAACTTCATACTGAACTGTAGAGTCAAGGAGTAACTTGCATCCTGCTCTCTTTCCTCTTCTAACCGGCACATTTGATGCTCTCTTTCTGGGTATCCAAACACAGAGGGACTGCAGCTGTCCTTCCACCTCTGTCTTTAAAAATTTGAAGATATCATTTGGAAAAGAAAATATTACAGAATGAATTTGTGTAGTGAGATTTCAGTAAATTAATTGCATTGTTGTAGGAGAGGAAATTGCGTGGTTTATGCGTAGTGAACTAATAGGAAACTTTGCTGGAGTTCAGCAAAGTGTAGCTGGAACTTAACTGGAAAGAGAGAGGTGTTGAGGTACGTCTGTTCACTGTCTTTAATCTATAAAATGTCACATTTAATTGATTTGTTAAGTGATGCTGTGGGTCTTTTTCAAAAATAAATAAATAAATCTAGGTCCTAAATTCTTATCTGTATCAAAGTTTGAATGTATTGCTTGAATTTGAGGGGCCAGAAATAGTTGAGTTAAATTTCATCGAACTAACTTAAAGCAGATGATGTCTTCATACTATGAGTTGCAATAAAGCAGAAAAGTAATTAACATTTCTGCTTTGGTCATTAAGGTACAGTGCCATCATACGTGCTTTTAATAAAACTTTGGTTTCAGGTTTAGGTTTTCAGTTTCAATGCCATGTTACGCAACTTTATTTTTTCTCCTTTTGCTAAAGGCTTTAATTGTTACACTTCAGTTCAAGTTGGGATTTCCATATTTTTCTCCCTTCGGGCTTTTTCTCTGGGTGCCTTATGTTTTCTACCTCGTCGTTAATCTGACTCTGCTAAAATACATACTATTAATCTAGTTCTACATATCAAAGAAAGAAATTCCTGAAATTGCATCAGTCTTGCAATTCTTCCTGCATTCAGTTATATGCCAGACTTCTCCACTTGAAGTTTCCAGTATTAAGGATTATTTGCCAAATGCAGAAGATAAAATGCTGCCCGTGTTTTCTCTCAAACTCTTAATCTAAGTGCAAACAAGATAGAAAACTATTTTTCCAGCAGACTTCCCTCTTCAGCTTCCCAGTGCATCGTGAACTGCTTGCCGGCTTTCTGAGCAGCAGTTATCTTATCTTGGTATTTTCTGTGAATGCAAATCATCTTCCTTGCTCTGAAGAGAGAGACGAGGAGGCTCTAATATCATTAATCAGGTTGTTGACAGTAGGCAGCCAAGCTTTGCCTTGTTCTCAGTGCAAAAAACGCACCATGGTGTTGCTTGCAACCAAGCTGCTCAAGGGGAGAGAGGTGTTGAGTGCTGACCATCTCTGTGGCCAGGTCACAGCAGAAGACTGTAGATTTTGCTACTGAATTTGGAGAGCAGCACTTGCTAGATGTTCTGCGTGATGCTATGAAGATTTTTTTGGTGAAGGCTCTGCAGAGCCAGATGACTGATAACGATCCATACTGAGACATGGTACTTAGTGCCTGGAATTTAAAAAATGAAAGAATTAACCACAGGAAGAAAACAGCTCCCTGTTGTGCAATTCCTGTCATCATAGAGGTTTCATCAAATTTATTCCTCTGTAAAGCTCTTCAGACTGAAGACACCAGCACCAAAATCGTTTTGGTTGAGAGCTCTGAATCCTCACTTCTGGAGGAGCCCTACTGTCTCTCTTTGCCTTTAATGAGATTTTTCACTCCAGATGATGCATAGTATTTGCAGTTGCATAATAAGCGTGGATCTTGGCAGCCTGTGCATTCCAATTTCTTATTATTGGTTGTCTACTTTTATCTCGTGTACTTTTTTTTTCTTTCATTTGAACTGGCTCCACGTTAACTTTTGTTTCTTCAGGTATTAGGATTACAAGAGTGGTTGGGGGTTTTGTTTTCTTTTTTTTTTTTCCTTCTACCTTAAACACCATGTGACCAAAATAGTTGTTATCATTCCAGGTTTATGTATTGAAACGACCACATGTGGATGAGTTTCTTCAGAGGATGGGAGAGCTCTTTGAATGTGTACTCTTCACAGCCAGTCTAGCCAAGGTTTGTTCCTCTTCATTTCATTAGCCTTTACAGTGCTGGTCAGTGGACTTTTGGTTGGGTTTTCTATGGATAATTATTTCCACAGTTGGTACTATCTTAATTTTTCCCCTTCTTTTCTGCTTCTTTGTCTGACAGTGTGTACTTTGTCTGCTAGTGTGTGGGTAAGTGTTTCCATGGTAACACCATCACATATGGGCTTGTCTCATAATGTAGCCTCCATGCATTGCTCATAATGCCAATATGAAAGGCTTACAAGTTACCATGGTTATAGTGAGAAATTAGAACAAATAGAGTGCGAGTAAAGCAGTATATTAAAGCTGGGCATGAAATAAAATACACTGTACTTAACACTCTCTACGTGATCAAACAGTGATTTGGAAATTTAGTGCATCTGAAAATTGGGAACACATTTTTTGTTCTGTCAAGGTGCAATCGCAATCCAGAGTTGGAAAAAATCAGACGTTTTGTAAAGCTTGAAACATCAACAGGAATATTTTGTGCCCTCTGGTCTCCAGTAGCAGTAGTACCTCGTAGGTAGTTTTGTGGTAGACATTACAGTAGTAGACATCTTCCAAGTCTTCATTTCTTTCAATGTATTGTATTTGTGGTGTCTTCTATGTAAAATTATATTGGTTATTTCTAAATATTACTCTAGCTCAGTAAGCTTTTACTCCAACCTAGTGTAGAGGTGGTGGAAGGTGACAGGACCCTGTTTGATCTGCTTATCAGAGGATTCTTCCCTGCACTCTTTTTTACCATGTTCTGTTCAGTCACATTGTAAAAATCCTAAATAATGGAACAATTTCACACTGCAGTTAGATGTCTGGCGGTTTCCATAGTCAAAAGATGATTGATTTCAACATCAATTTTGTTTCTAATTTAAAATATAGGAAAATGATAACTCCTATCCTGCAAAAATAAGTTGTAATGACCATTTTCAAGTACATGGTTATTTCATGTTCTGGTTTATTTGATACTTCTCCTTGGAGAGTTTATATCTATTGTTGGATTCTAAGCTGTGCCTCAAATTATCATCTTGTATAGCAATTGAGAATTTCCCAGTATTGTACATGAGTATTTTTCTTAATAACATCTTTGTCTGATATTTTATGGCCCAATTATGCAATTTGGTAATCTTAAGATTCTTACTGACCCAGTTACTGCAAGGGCATCATCACCACTTCAAGCTCAGATGCGTTCATTGCAGCTTATCTTCAGAGGCACGTGGAAAAGAATTGGCTGTGGAAACAGCTTCCTATAGATTTTCTGTTAGCATTGGCTGGTTTTATGGTAATGTTAGCTGAGATCTCTGGATCCATCAACTTAGAGTTACCCCAGGAGTTACCTAGAAGTTGGCCCTGAGAATAAAACCTAATCAATAAATCACAGAAAACCTCAGAGTGCAAGTTACCCTTCCACAGAAAGATAACCCCCCGACTTTGCCGTAGCGCGCTCTCTGTTAATCACTTCAGGTTTGCAGGCATGCAAGTTAATTAACGAGGAGCAGGGAAGAAGATGAAGAAAGGGCATTTTATCTCAAATGATTTTGTGTCCCTTCGTTGGATAGTTCTGCGAATTAGCCTCATCTGCACGTTGCTAACTTCATGTTTCTGACTTCTGTTTTTAAGTACGCAGACCCAGTAGCTGACTTACTGGATCGCTGGGGTGTGTTCAGGGCAAGGCTCTTTAGAGAATCCTGTGTTTTCCACCGAGGAAATTACGTGAAGGATCTGAGCCGGCTGGGACGTGAGCTGAGTAAAGTTATTATAGTAGATAATTCTCCTGCATCTTACATCTTCCATCCTGAAAATGCAGTAAGTATTTTTATTATTTGAAGTATTCAAGCATAACTTTACCTTTCTGGTCCTCTGCTCAGACTTTCTGATTCAGAAAATAGCCTCTCAGAATGCTAACTGTATTCGTTTCTGTGTTTTCATACAGGGCAGGTAGGTTCTGGTATTCAGGGCCAAATGGTGAAGGACTAGGGCAGACTGATCTTAAGGTGTGTCGTGACTATTCATCTGCTTTCAGTTTTAGCCTTTGGCATCAAGTCCTCCATCAGTTCTGAGAAACACCAAGCAGTGTAGAACCCGAGTAACTGACTGAGCTCTAAAAAGCAAAACTGTCTTCCAGCACAGTTTTTGTTCTTTGGAGTGGTGTTTCCAGAAAAGATGGTTTATTTGAACTGCTGTTGGTACTCTCATCTTTTTTTCATTGTGTGAATGAAAACATTTTATTAGACGAGATAATTAATGCTTTACTGGTTACTATCAGAGTTCTGTATTCATGGCTAAGGGGAAGCAAAAAAAAAAAATCAAGATCCTGTTGTTTTGTTATCACAAAAAACACTTAAAGGAGAAGCATAACACGCTTCATAGTTAAAGTGTTAGTCAACAAGTTCATCAAGTTCTAGGAAGAAGGATAAAAGGCAGGCAGCAGTAGTTCAAGGGAAAGGATTTGGAGCAGTGTGCATTTTCACTCTTGTTTCATGTCGACAAGAGCTACAGTGGAATGGTCTGGCACTTGCTCCATCCATTGCTGCAATCCATACAGATGCTCACATCTGATTTGTAGCTTCCAAGATAGCAAGCTGGAGCTCCCCTTACATCTACTGACTTTTAAACAACCAGGCTGTGCAGTGTTTGCTTTGATGTTTTCAGGCTGCCTTTTTGGTGAACTGTTAAAATTAACGTAAGAAATTTTGATCAGGAACATTCTTTTCCATGATCCCACCTCTCCAGAATAGCTTTTTATTTATTTATTTATTTTAACATGAGCTATTTTTCTTGCAGCAATCAGCTTTTCAATTCAGATCTCAGTACTGCCATGCCCTCAGTGATTGGGTGAAATCATTTTTCTGGTTGGTGCCACACATGGCTTAAAATTTCTATTTATAAGAACCAAGAGCTGTAAGTCTAATTTATGTTCATGGTTAAAATTAAAAACCTGATCCAGACCATCATTTGGTATCTTGGAATTCAGTGCCAAGAAAATAATGAGCTGTAGAAATTTGGGAGATGAAATTAAGGGCCTTGTCAGAGTGGTTTAATCATAGAAGAGTGCTGCTAGCTAACTGATATTTGAGTCTGCAGAAACCAGAGCTTGTAACAAGATCCAAGATAGGTTTGAAAAGACCTCAGTATACTTCCACAGTGCAGATAGACAGAACTCCTTCCCCAAATCCAGCCCACATAGTTAAGAAGCATTATTGTACTCATTAGTTTCTGAACCCGCTCTTATGTTTTAATCAGAGAACTGTTCTGTACTCACTGTGTAAATATTTCCTCCACAACCTCCTGCCAGAAGGGGTTGTTGCTGCATGCCTGTGTTTAGTGACTCACACCAGCAATACATACAGGCGAAAAATAGATTTGCCTGTAAATTGTCAGTATGGCTTCATAACCTGCATCTTCCTTCAGTTCTGTTCTTGGTATCAAGGAGGCAGAGCAAATGGAGCTGTCTGGTGTTGGGTCATGTAGAGTACCTGGACATGTAGGAAAAGGTCAGCTGCACGTCAGCTGTTTTGCAGTTGGATTTGGGGTTGATGTTGCACACTAGAACATGTGGAGTTGAACCTGGAGCTCTGCTGGAATGATGATGACCAGCAGTTTGCCTTGCTGTGATGGCATGAGTGTTAGAGGACATCTAGAATCTTAAAATCATGGAATCGTTTAGGTCAGAAAAGGCCTTTAAGATCATCAAGTCCAACTGTTCACCCAGCACTGCCAGATCACCACTAAACCATGGTACCTCATCTCCACAGCTTTGAAACCCCTCCAAGGATTACAGGGACTCCACCACTGCCCTGGGCAGCCTGGCCAGGCATGGACAATGCTTTTAGTCAAGTAATTTTTCCTAATGTCCAACCTAAACCTCCCCTGATAGAACCATCCATAGGCAAAACTCACATCTTCTCTACGTCATGAAGTCATCTTAGTATTTGTTGGTTGCTTTGTTTCAGGTGCCTGTGCAGTCCTGGTTTGATGACATGACAGACACAGAGCTGCTAGATCTTATTCCTTTCTTTGAAGGACTAAGCAAAGAGGAAGAAGTTTACAGTATGCTTCATAAACTCTGCAACAGGTAGCCCTTAACTTTGACTGACTTCTGCTACCAGATTGCAGTTGCTAGAGGCTGTCTCCGTCTTTTTCAGCTCTTTCAAATGTAAGCTTTGGGGAGGTCACCTCTGTCAGAAGTGCTACTCTCGATCTTCCTGTTACATTGGACACAAAGGACAATCATGAGTGATGCTATTAAGCCTTCAGAAGCCTGACTCCTAAGGTCATGTGTTCAGACTACTTTTTTAAAGGAAAAAAAAAAAATTAAAAAAAAAAAAAAAAGAAAGAAAAAAAAAAAAAAAAAAAAAAATTTTAAAAGGGACTCTTTTAAAAAAATTAAAAAAAAGACATCTTTTAATGGAACACGTTTTTTTAAAAAATGCCAAAAAAAAAGCTTGTATTTCAGCAGTTGAATTTCTCTCCCTTTCTTCCCCTCCCACTATGCAGACAATTTTACCCCCCTGCTTAGAGCAGTTGACCTGACTCTGAATTTTTTCTTACAGAATGAAGTGCCTTTTTGAATGTTATTTTAAGATAAAAATTCATTTTTGTATAAGACGTATTTCCAGACATCTTTTAGTCTTGTATTGTCTAAATGCTTTAAAAGGAAAAAGGAAAAAATTTTATAGAGCACTGTAATATATAACAAAGGAAAAAGTTGAAACAAAGATGCTGGGTTCCTGTCTCCACAACGACATTAAGTTGTATTACACTTTGTCATGCTCAGAAGGTTTAAGCGTTTGTGGGAGGGATGATTTGGGTTAATTACATGGTTGTTTCACTGATAGGATTTTGGGCACAGTTTTGAACATATCTGCAGTTGTTTTGAGTATTAGGGAATGATGGAATTGAGAAAATAAGGTGGCTAACAGATCTAAAGCACCTTCTCTTCTAGACAGATGAAGTTCTACTGTCTCTGCTTACGCACAACTGTCATGCCTCTCGTTTTTCAGAAAACCATTACCTTGGGAGAATGTGGAGGAGATCTATTTATTAGTTTAACATTCTTTTCTTTAAAAAGCCCCCATCTGGGTAAGCTGGATCTGTACTGAGCTGTTTAGAGTACTTTGGTTTTTTTTCTTTTAATTGCTGCTACTGTATCCTCACCAAATGGAGTTGACCATCGGCTGTTAAACTGTTTTTGCCACTGTGCCTGTGCGATGAAACATTTTCTGTAAGCTGCAAACTTGGGCAATAAGTAAAATGCAGGCTTCATAACCCACCCCTACGTATTAATCCTATGGTATCTGATATACCAGGGAACTCAGTTAAAGGTGACCTGTAAAGGATATTTTTAGAATTTAATTATTTTTCTTTTTTACCCCACTGGGATGAAGTCCTCTCCTTTCTTTGATATAGAAAAATGCAAAAAGTATTTTTTCCTGGAACTCTGCTGTGTATTTCTTTTTCCCCAAGGTGTAAGATAGAGACTGGGAGTTTTACTGAGTCTTCATAGAAGAGCAGAAGTTACTAACCTAGACTAAAATTGGTCCTCTGGCTTTGGAGTCGAGTAAGTCTCATCTCTGAGTCTGAGAACGTGCTTAGCATCTTCTGGAGTGTCACAGCTACCCTTTCAAAAGAATAGCTTATAAATATTTGAAGCCTTTGAAGAACAAGGCACATATTTTTTCTTTCTTTTTTTTTTTTTTTTCCCAGTGTCACCTTTTAATTATTATCCACACCAGAAATCTACAGACACAAAAATAGCAGCTATGTTTGGCTGTCATCAGAGAAGACTAAACAGAGTAATTGGTGCTTCTAATTAGCCCAGTGCTTAATTCTGAACAGCAGATGCCCTTTGCCTTTTCTATTTGTCTCAAAGTCGTGACAACTTGGCAAAAATTTTACTATTTTTTTTTTTTTCTTTTGCCATGGCCTTGAATTGTCATCCTTGTCTAAAACATTGGTGAAGCAGCTTAACAAATCCCTTCCTAGAAGGGCAGGCCCAGCCTACACAGGCAGTGGGTAGGTTGTCGTCGGCACAGTATCAAACTGAAGGAGGAGTTGCCCCCTCGCAGTGCAGCTGTGCTCCAGCTGCTCGCCGGTGCGAGGGCTGTTGGAGGCAGGCTCGTGACTCCCTACGGCATCACCGTTTTGTTTTCTCACCAGTTGGCTTTCCCTTAGTACTGTACAGTTCTGTGCCACAACAAAAGACAAAACTGTCCGATTAAAAAGAAAAACAACAACAAAAAAAACCAACCAACCAACCAAAACCCAACAAACCTTAAAAAAAAAATAGGGGAAAAATAAAAAAGGACATATGGATTCTGGTTAGTCCATTAACGTTTACTTTCAATTGAAAATTGTTTCATTTTCCATTTGGCTTCAGAGTAACGAAACTGCAAGCTGCCAAAAAAGTTGTTCTCTGAGCAGTATTTTCAACTGTATTTGTAGCTTCTGGGCTCCAAATACGGTTTGCAGGGAAGTATTCAGGTTGTAGTTAGTTGTGCAGGTATGATAGGAATGGCTGAAAAAATTCAAAGACTTTCTCACTAGCGTTAGACCAAACAATCTTCCCATCAGACAATAAATAACCCCACCGAGACGTTGCCGTTGTAACGGTTGTGACCTGTTGGGTGCGAGACGAACCGTTGTCGATAGTTTGCATTTATGAAAGCAGCGATTTCATGAACCAGTTGCCTTAAGTCTGTGAATGAATGTTGACTATTAAAGTGTCTTGTATTGTTTTTAAAATCCACATATAATGGACAACTGAACTTCTGCACCGGCTTCTGGAAGAACGGTTCCGATGATGTTCTGTACAGCCATATTTGTTTTGTACTCTTTATTTTGGCTCTTGAAATCCACAAATTTCCAAGAAAAAAAACTTGTTTCAAGCATTGAAATGACACTTGATGACAATACAAAAGGAAAAAAACTTAACAATGGTTTTGATCCCTGCTAGTACCTTAAGAGTATTTTCTGTAACTTCCAATATTTCTTTGATTTTTTTAAATTTTTTTCAACTCCTTCCCTTTAAAGTAAAACTTGGGAGTGTTTTGCAGTCAGGTTTGGACATCCCTTGGTATTTAAATTTGGCCAAAGGGATCCAACTATCATAGTAGGTTATTTTGACACTCTCATCATACTTGAAATTTCAAGCGTTCCGTTTGCGTGAACGTACAAACTACGTATTTCAAGTTCCTGGGTTTTAACAAAGCAATACACTTCTGTCTGTGAAGTCAGATAACGAGTGGAATGTTTGTAAAAATTTGCAATACGGGTATTTGATTGTATTTTAAATACAAGGTTTTAAAAAAAAAAAAAAGCTAAAATAGGAAAAAAAATACTTGTTTCCTAAACCTCCTGCCTATTGTAAAGTGCGGCCAAATGCACGCAGGTCACCCGGGCTGTGCTAAACCCTGGTGTTCAGTTCTAGCTCTGGATATTACAGAAGTATTACAAAGTCTTTTCCAGTTGGTCATTCTGTTCAGTTAAAGAAATGCTGCCTGGCCTGAAGTTCTGTTGTCCTTTTTATGTCGGGTTAAAAAAGGTTTTTTTGCCTGTATAGGTATTTTTAAATTAAGCTGTTAAGGCAGAATGCCTTAGATTCTTGAAATTCAACTGAAGTGTTACGATTAAATTGCCACTTGTAAACTAGGGCTGTGCGCAGAATACTTGTTAACCACCAGGAAGCGTGGGCAGGTTTTGAATGGAAGATCGTAGCCAATGTACAATGTTGCTGTGTTCATTTAGGTAGCTTTGGAAGAATAATTTGCCTCTTTGTTTTGCCCTTTAAGCTTTTTCAAGCAGCAAAGTTACACGTGGAAGAAGCTCAAGACCTGAAGAGATTTGGTTATCAGTGTATGCAATCACTTTATCACAGCATGATTTTGATTAGACTGGTTGGGGACAATAAAGTATCTAAATGACACTGGTGTGTACTGATGTTGCAGCTTTTGAAATTTCAGTGTAAAAAAAGGAAAAAAAAATAATAATAATCTGTAGCTATATGATTTACAAACACGTAATCCTATGTTTTACAGGTTCTTTTTAAACAAATAAACCACAGTACCGCACAGCCCTATTTGTAAAACAGAAACAAGTTTGTGCCTCTGATTTCCAAGGTGCTGTGATGTTTTTTGCCTTTGTGGGGTGAGGAGGGCAGGTGAGACTCGCGTGGGGCAATTGCTTCAAAATCTTTGGGCTAACTATGCAAAACCAGCTGTCAGGTTTCTGTTTCCATTATGTTGTAAAAAGAAAAGAAAAAAATCCATCTGACTTCTCTTCTTTTCTTTTCTTTTTTTTTTTTTTTTCTTTCTTGTTAAAGATCTGTTGGGAACTTCTCAATAGAGGAGTGAGCAATGGCAATGTTTCTTTTTCTTTCTCTTTTTCTTTTTTTTCGTGTCTAATAATGGAGCTGTTTACACTTTAATGCAATGAACAATCCAGCGATACTTGAGAAACACTACAGATACCATTGGAGTGTTTTCAGGAGAGAGAAGTGTTGTCAATCAGGTATTGAATGGTTTCTTTACTGTCACAAATAAAAAATTTTAACAATATAGTTACTTGTGCATGTAATACTTCTCTGGGAAAAAGAATGTCTGCACTTCTCCTTCAGGTACAGTCACTGCCCTAATTTGAGAGGGGCTTTATTCCTGCTAACGCACATCCGTGTTCGATAGTAAAATCACCCATCTCTCTTCCACTCTCTGCCCCCTCTCCTCTTTTTAAGTCATCTATAGGACTCCTTATTGCCTGCCCTGGCACCTGCTTGTGCAAACAGAGCTGATGAACTACTGATGAACTCTGCTAAATAAATTGGTGGTGACTCTGGCAGATGTTCCAGCTATTTAGATCTCTTGGATGAGATCATACAATAATTTGTTCAAGTCTCAAAGCCGTGTGACTTCTTTTGAAGGGCTTACTTCAGCTCCTTGAATAGCTGATCTTAACATCACTGCCATATCCAAGTGAATATCTGAATAAAACACTTTATTCGGTTGGAAAGTCTATTTTGGGACTTTTTATCCGACACAGTAAGGCTTAGGCAGAGCCTTCCTTTCTAGGAAAAGGCACTTATTAATTAATGCTTTATGAGCAGAAAACCTCAGGCCTGTTAGAATAAGCAGCTGGCTCGAGATAGCACATCAGTTGCAATTAAATACATTTTTTTAGTTACTCCTGTGATCAGTTGGAATGACCTAGACTGCCTTTACTTTGTACTGGTGGGTTGGGTTTCTTTGATTTCATTTTTCTGTGGGGTTTTTGTTGTTGGGATTTTTTTGGTTTGGTTTTTTTGTTGTTGTTTGGTTGGTTTAGGGTTTGGGTTTTTTGGTTGGTTTTTTGTTTTGTTTTAGTTTTACCAATCTCCTTAGCTGCTACTTAGGATAAAGATGCCTTTCTTTCACTCAGTAAAACAAGTATTTCAGAATTCATAAAGCAGTTCATTTATGGTGGTGAGAAAGATACTGTTGTTCCATCCTGACTGATTTGAAACGAAGCATCTGCAGAACTGAATACACCATAGTCTGTATACCTATATGCCTTTCAATACATAGATTATTTTTTTTTCCTTCTTTTTTTATCGTGTTCTGACTCAGCAGGAAAGCCAACCACTCTCAAATTCCCTGCAAGATGGGGCAGGGCTCTTCCAGGTGGGCTGCAGCTCCAGCAGTTTTCCTGGCAAGTGACCTTCGCCATCCAGACTTCCTCCCAGCCCAGCCATCTATGCTGGCAGGAGACCAGGCAAAGTTCTCCCAGACTCCTCTGTTGGTTCTGAGCTACTGGAAGATAAATCATCTTTGGGTAATATATTGGTTTGGACAGGTTGGCAAACTCAAACTTGAAAAGCTTCCAGGTGTGTTTTGTTCAAAGCCTTCTCGGGTGCTGTGCTGAGGAGCAGGTTGTCCTGTAATTGCCTAATGCCACATTAATCAGCATTTCTGAGGCACGGGACAGGAACCAACATCTTGGACTTAACGGAGATCGATTTGGCTCAGGAAAGTAGGGCTGCATTGGCAATTACACACCTTCCCACACAGCAATTTAAAAAAGGTTTGATTTGGTCATCGCTGAAACCAGCAGCAAACCCAATTTCAGAGGCGATGGCTGTGTCAGCTTCCCTGTGTCTCCAGGACCTTGCTGGACCTTGTGCTGCAGTCACACCTCCCACCATTCTTGCCCGTGCCACTGGGCACTGTTTCATTTTACAACTGACTTTTAATGTAGTGATGTTGGCACATTTGATCGGGATGTAAATTGCAGGAAAATGCCTGACAAAGAAATGACAGGCAGCTGGCCCTGCTCAGCCTCGGCCATCGGCTAGGAGAAGGCTGCTGCTGCTTGAAGGCGAACAGAGGAGTCACCATTAAGCCAGAAATGTGTCATCCCATCTGAGACCCACTGGTCTTCCTGATAGCAAGGCCTGGTGGTTCTGTTCATGCAATTGCAACGTCCACCGCCTGGGAATTCCCAGTGTTTCAGGAAATGTTGCACTGGGAGAGTCTGAGGGTTGTTGGAGGAGTTACTGGTTTGGGTTGTTTTCTTTGTCAGATTCTAATGAGCTTTTGTGATGAAAAACAAATTTCTTTATGGTGTAACTTTGTGGTTTGTTTGGGTTTTTTTTCTTTCTTTTTCATGTTTTGATTCAGTTTGACAATAAACTATCTGTGTTATTTTTTCCATCCTCTTCATGTCTGATAATGCCTATAGTTGAGGTCTGCCCTCAGAAATCCCCATCTCCCTCCACGTGCCATTCTCCTGGGGGGAAATACTGGGAGGGGGGGAGAAGCAAAGACTTGATAGATGAGGCAAGAAAGTTCTTGTTCCATTCCAGCAGTACATTTGGCAGGTAGGTTCAGTTCTCCTCTTCTCCTGTTAACCTGTTGAGATGTGAATTAAAGCACCTTGCTGCTTCTAAAGCTCCTTCTAAAGCCTGAGCATAAGCTGGAGAGGAGAGAGGAGCAAGCTCCTGGATTTTGGGAGAAAACAGAGTGGGGGAAGTGGTGCAGACTGGTTGGGTTTTCTGTACAACCTTGTTTTAGTTTCTTTATGCAGCATCCCTCATACTGCATTCAAGGGCAGCTCGTGAAGCAGAAGGTTGACTTTTCACCTTGGTTTGCATGGAGAAACAGAGTCCTGAGAGTGGATCAGGAAGCACATCACTACATCTCCTTCCAGGCTGCAGAAGCATCTGTCTCTGTAGCACTTGCCCATTGTGAGTGCACCCATCAGTGGTGATATTGAGCAGGTGACCTGCCACTGATCTTTGTGATCAGGTGGCCACCAGTTTATGGTCAAACAACATTTATACCCTAAGCAAACTTAGGGAGCTGCCTTTTACTTGAGTTGGATTAGTTCAAGGTGACCTCGTGAAGCTGTTTTTAATCTGTCGCACATCTCGTGACTTAGGTCATCGGGCAGTAGCCTGTAAGTACCACGCTGGAGAAATCTGGTGTAAGTTAAGCACGTGCTGGCAGATTAGCCCTTAGAAATATGAAAGTCCATCATGGTTTCCTGTGTGTATTTAAACGGAAAACAAATTTATAAGTGTTTTTAGGTTTTTTGCCTGATCACCTCTTTACTATGGTGAGAGGCTGAGAACTGCAGAAACATGTAAAATTTACATGTGTTTTGATGAACCTGAAATTTTCAGGCATAATTTCTGGTGTCTTGGGCCATTTTGCTCCTTCATGAGCAAATGCATTCATGAAAAGAAGAAAGGAAGGCATTTGTCAAGTCCTGAGCCCGTGTCTAGCATAGTGGGGCCATGTGCTGTGTAAGAGTAGAGTGAAGCCTGAGCACGTACAGGTCCTGCCCTTGGCTCTGCATCACGGGGCTGTGCAGCTCTGTGACCCCGAATTTTCCTTTTAATATTTTCTCCACATAGCGAGTGGAGGCTTGATCACATCTGAATCCTTTGTAACACAGCTTAGTAATTCAACTAAGGCAGCTTCAGATGATTAATAGATCGCTGGCCTGATCTCTAACCTGCTGAATAGATCTTGAAACAGTAACTGGAGGGCTACAGGCAAATATTTGGGATGAGGATGGGACAGTGTTGGGACATGGCTGGACTGTTGCATCCTGGAGAGGAGGATGAGCCAGCAGAAAGGATGGGAGCTGGGGGAGGTCTGGGCTGAATTTGTGGCACTGGACTGTGGTGGGCCAAGCTGTGACATGGTCTCGCCATGGGTGCACTTGGCTTTTATACATCTGCGATCAATGTTTTATGAAAATGGAGAGGGGATTAAAGGCTTGGGCCATGCGGGGCTTGGTCACACCACGAGATGGTGCAGCTGTGCAGTGTTGGCTTTTAAAGGCACCGTAAAAGAAATTTAAGAGACGTTATCTCCAGTAAAAGCATCACCACAACTTTGGTGTCTGAATCTCCTGCCAGGGTTGCACTCCACAGGTCCACAGATGGTGTCTTCCTTCAGTTAAAGATGTTAGTATTTCAGAGGCAATTTCTTCATTTGCCCAACAGATGCTGAACTTCCTTTGCAAAAGGAACCCGGCACCTCCACAACCGAATACAGGGCGGGTAAGTATTCGTCATAATGTAGCTACTGGTTATTTTTTTTCTTACATGAAAATGAAGGTTCATGTGCTCAGCACACAAAAAAAAATGCAGAGAGAAGACTGAGAGGGGATCTGATTCATGTTTACAAATATCTGGAGGGTGGGTGTCAAGTAGAAGGGACCAAGGCTCTTTTCAGTGGTGCCTTGGGATAGGACAAGAGGTAATGGTAGCAAGGTGAAACACGGGAAGTTCCACCTCAACATGAGGAAAAACTTCTTCCAGGTGAGAGTGACAGAGCCTGGAACAGGCTGCCCAGAGAGGCTGTGGAGTCTCCTTCTCTGGAGACTTTCAAGACCCAC
>JANIJG010025745.1:93914-107167 GCA_024611175.1 Megaceryle torquata
ACCTCAACATGAGGAAAAACTTCTTCCCTGTGAGAGTGACAGAGCCTGGAACAGGCTGCCCAGAGAGGCTGTGGAGTTTCCTTCTCTGGAGACTTTCAAGACCCACCTGGATCGGTTCCTGTGTTGGCAGAGGGGTTGCACTCGTCCCTTCCAACCCCTACTATTCTATGAAATGAGTTTTCTCAAGCAGTTGAGCTGTTACACCTTCCCTAATGTGGTAAACCTTTTTTCCTCCAAACATTTTGTTACTAAACACATCTTTTTTTTCCCCCATTTTTAAAGCAACAACATTTTAAATTGTTTGGGAATTGGCTGAAATACATCAGAACAACTATGGACAAATGTTAAGTCCCCAAGAGGCAGGTTGGAGGTGGAGAAAGAAGGAAATCAGGTGCAAAGCTGGCAGGTGTGTAAGGAGGCATCGCTCTCTGCACCTTGTCCACTTCCCCACCGACATGAGTGCGCTGAGCCATGCGTGGTGCCAAGAGCTGGTCCGGGGTGAGGGGGGATGGCAGCTGGGCGAGGGGAAGGTTTGAGGCTGGGCCAGAAAGGCTGCATCTGCTGAGTGATGGACCACACACCCAGGGCTTCATCTGTCCATTCCTTGGCGCATCATCTGGTTTGACGTGCCCAACGTGTTCTAGTTTGCTGCCCGAAGGTGGGTTTGCAACCCATAAGCCTGTATACCTCCCTGGCTTTCTGCTCTCATGTTTTCAGTTGTGTGCTGTTTCCTATCTGGAGAACCTGCCCTATGAGGGAAGACTGAAGGACTTAGACCTTTCCTCCCTGGAGAAGTCTTGTGGTGGACCTCATCACAGCATTCCAGTACTTATAAGGTGGCTTCAAAGAGGACAGAGGCTCTCTTTTCACAAGGAGTCATGGAGGAGACAAGGTGCAGTGGGTACAAGTTTCACCAGGAGAGGTTTTATCTTGACATAAGAAAAATTTTTTACAGAGAGAACAATCACTGGAACCATCTCTGCAGGGATGTGGTGGAGTCCTGATCACTGGAGGTATTCAAGATGAGGTTGGACAGGGTGATGGCTAACCTTATCTAGGCACCCCTACCCATAAAAGGTTGGACGAGGTGACCTTTCAAGGTCCCAGCATGGTCTAGGTTTTGATTCTGTGATTCCTACTTGTCTTCTTCCACCTCCTGGCTGACTGTCCTTGGAATGGAGTTGCCGACTGTCCTGGTGAAGGAGGAGGGCTCTGCAGCTCCAGCAGCTGATGAGGATTCATCCAATTAGGGCATCACCCCCAGCTCTGCTACAAACTCTCCAGCTTACCTTGGACACACTATTTGCTTCCAGCTCAGTTGTTCCCCACCTCTTTGAGAGGAATGAACAAGTTTCCCTGAGGGTTGGTTGTTTTACTTCTACAAGTGCAAAACATCTGGATTGGAGGTCACTCTAAACCCACTGCAACCCTGCTTCTTGTTAATTCTGGGGAGTGAAACCGCTCTTCTTGTTCAGTCAGAATATTTTTATTGAGCACGTAGTGCCATCTGATTAGAGAAACAGTGTTACTAGAAGGGAAGATGAGCATTCACCAGTGAGACAACGTGGGGCTGAGAGATGCTGATGAGCATTTCCAGACACGTATAGGAGAAGCAAACCCCATCTGGCTTCACCAGGGAACACGATGCACCACGGGGTGAATTGTCTGTGTTTAACCTGAAGGTTAATTCATCCTCACAGAGCAGTCCTGGGATTTTGACAAGATGCAGCTCTAGTCTGGAATCAGCATGTTTATTAATATCAGCTGCCCTTGCAAAGAGTGAAAAAGGCCGTTCTTGTGGATTTAAATAAGCACCGCAGGTTTTCCTGCCTCCCCGCGGTGAGAAGGAGGCTGCCTTGAAACTTAAATTCCAGGCTGGGCTTCATGCCTGGACCAAATTCTTGGTTTTTCTAAGTGACAGCTTTGCCTGTCATGGGCAGCAGCCTCCAGCCGCACGGGGCCCTGGGATGCCAGTGCTAAGGGGATGCTACTGCAAGTGATGCCTGCATCTCTGTTGGCGAATAGACCCTCTTTGTGCTCCAGAAATCGGGTATTTGTGAATACGTATTCCCTGGGAGATGCAGAATGAAGGTGCAACTCAATTAATGTAACACCGCCAGTAGGGGGAATTTAAATTAAAAGGAGAAAAATTCCTTGAGAGGTGTCTCCCAGCCTTTATGATAGTGACATACCATGTGCTGGGGAAAAGGTCAGGCTTCAGTTAATGACTTCATGTTAAATGTGGCTCTGAGGTCTCCAAGATCCTATTCCTCCTTGAAACATTTCATTTGCTTGAATGCTGCTGGGGCACAGGCACTTCTCACCTTCATACCAATGGCAAGGCAGGAAATTATCTGAGTTCTCATCATCTGAAGGGTAAAAAGAAAAAAATCCACAAATATGCGTCTTCTGTAAAGGCTGCAGCCTTGTCTCGTTTGATTCCATATCACCCTGTCTCTCCTGGAAATCCATGCTTTGGGAGCTGGAGGATGAATGCTTTTCATCTGCCTGCGGTGAGTCGGCCACAGGCAGCAAAGGGAACCAGTTTTTCTGGCTGCTTTAAGATTGTCTAAATTTCGACTTTACAGAAAATCAAGTTCTTCTTTTAGCTTCTTCTTCATAACTAGGTTGTCAGCTCCGATGCTTTCAGGGTGTGTTTTGGAAAATGATGGCTTTGATGTCCTCTCTGACAGGCTGAGTTGCACGGGCACTGGTTTTATATCTGCTCACCCATTTTTAGGGGTCTCTCCACCAAAATGGGTATTTGAAGCAGAACGACTAATTAGTGATAACAGCAGGTTCCTTTCCCTCCTATCTTTTTCAGCTTTAGAGCAGATATCCCCCGAGAACTACTGAGTGATATTAGTGAAGCAGGAATTGGATCATTATGAACCTCTGTAATTAAAGAGAACGGCAGCAAGATGAGTGGTTTGATAGATGTATAGAAATGCTTCAGCAAATGAAGTGGTTCAGGACCTGATGGAACTTAACCCAGAGGGAAGTGAAACATGGGTTAGCTTCTGAGACGGTCAGTGGGATGAGAAACCAATGTGGTTTATAGGTCTCTCTCTGCCCTCAGAGCAGAAGAAACAAGTCAACATTTCATATTCCTCAGGAGGCTCATCAGAAACACAGTGGTGGAATGGGGAGCGCTCCACTGAGGGGTAACGTACCCATTTCACAGATGGGAAGTGGAGGTGTAGGAGGAAAGAGGAGAGGCCATCCCATGTAGGTGACCCATGGCAGAACTTGGATGTTGGCTCTGGGTCCTCTGTGTCCCACTCCATGGTTTACAGCATTGTCCCCTCTAGTACCTTGTGAGCCCACAAGCTCACCCGCAAGGTACTCACAGCTGCACTGGGTGTTGGGGATGAAATACTGTCAGCCTTTGCTGGATTGAGGCATGTTTATTTTACTGGTCCCTACCGGCTTCCAGCCCAAAGCACAAAACCTGGCTGGGGGAGGAGACACCTCCAACCACAGGCAGTGCTTCTCCATGTCCATAGGAGAACATCACCCCCTCGGTTCTGTGGCATACATCTCTAGCCCCTGTGCTGTTTGCTGTGGTGTGGGGCCAGGCTGGCTACAAGAAACCACACCCAGTGCAGTGGCCTGTGCCTTGGTAAAGCTGAAGGACTGAAGTCAAGAGGGAAGAGTCTTCTTAAAAGCCTGATCTTGCTCGTGTGTCTCTATCCTGCCATCACATCAGCTTTGGTTTGGGTCTGAGTCCCTCAGGCTGTGCTCACGTAACAGCCAAATGCCAGAACAACTTGGGTGCATGGATCAAAATTAATTCTTTGCATCCTGGTATAAAACCACAAACTCTCTCCTGTCTCTGCTTCCCCACAGGTATCAACTCCAGACACAGCATGTCACCTCAAAGTGGTCCATCTGCCAGGCTTTTACAAACCACCCATCTCTTGGCTCATGGCAGGGGCTTCCTCTTGATGAATTATTTCCAGCAGAAGCTGGTGAACTGGAACAGCAGCTGGAGCAAACTCGGGTCATGGTTGAGCCTCACCTACGGCTTATAAAATCCTCTCGATGCGACACAATGCGATAGTCAAGGTGAAACTCGCTGGAGAGAAGCATCGCTCCTGCAAAAGAAGAGGATTAGCAAGTGTGTGGTGAGCTCTAGCAGGTCACTTTGGTGGAGGAGGGATCTGTGTTGGCTCCCAGAGATTTATAACTTCATCCCGAGCAACCCACTCTAGTTGCAGATGTCACTGCACAGGGTAGGGAGGTTGGATGATCTTTAAAGGTCCATTCCAACCCAAATCATTCTATCATGTCTCACTGTAGGAGAAGAGATCCCATTTTCCATGGCTGAGAAAGCCCTGCCAGGAAAGCTGTGGTGTGGAGCAGGCTTTTCTATGCTGTGTCCTCCCACTGTTGTACTCCGTGCTCTGAAGAGCTAGTTCTTCTGCAATAATAACAATTAGAGCCAGGTGAAAGCGCTTCAAATTGCTTTTTTTAAATGCCAATCTTTCATCAAAACAAACTGCAAAGTTGTCAATTGCTGTGAACTTTCTGCTCACCTCTCCTGGTTTATGGCCAACTGTGGAGCAATGAAAAAATGTCAGATTTTTTAATAGCATTTTCAAAGTTCAAAACAGTTCTGTGATTATTATTTCCCTTTCTTTTTTCCTTTCTTTTTTTTTTTCTTAAATGAGCAGCAAGTACAGCCTAATTACTTTTATCTGCTAACAGCCTCAAGAGCTGCTCTAGGGGCTGCTATAAATAAGCCTCACTCCTGTAATGAAAGACACACAGATATGGGAAAGCAAAGGCTGCTACAGGACCCATGAGCTCTGTTTGGCCTCTGAACGTTCAGTTTGAATTTGCAGCTGGCCTAAACCACTATTCAAGAGAAAAATGGAGAGAGATGCTGATTTCCAAATGGTCCCTATCTGAGCCTATAAATTGTGTGAAGGCACAGTTTTCCTAAATGTCTGCTCAGATCTTATCCTGCTGCTCTATTTAAAAATGCATGGTGGCAAGGTAGGAGGGGAGAATGACTTTATCAGGCTAAGGTAGGTGGGAGGATGGGAAGCACAAGTTGTCAGGTACCGGAGCTGCCTTCAGATCTACAACAGAGGCAGAGACTTCAAAGCACTTCAACAAAACACTCACTGTCTGAGTAGGAAAACATCTAACTCCAGGAAAAATAACGTCAGATGCTTTTTTTTTTTTCTGGAAAAAAATGGTGATGGGAGAAGGTTCCTTATCGCAGGGCAGCCCAAGTCATGGAGTGGCAATGGCCAAAAGGTCGTATCCTCTTGAGGTTGGCGATTTCCCTACTGTTACCTGCTCCAGGTACTGTTTGTCTCTATCAGTCGCCTGTCCAGAGGTATGTAATGTAGCTTTGCTCATCCTTCAGCCCCCCCAGCCTGATTCAAAGCAAGTGGCTTACAGGAAATTTGAGCAAAAATTGCTTTAGTCATGCCCAAAACCCCATACAAAGCACTAAACCCTCCTGTCTCAAAGTCATCTACTTAAGCTTGGGGAGCTTGGTGGGGCTTCTGAAAGATCATTTCTTAATAGTTTTTCCTCCAGGGAGAACCTTTTTCTGCATGGTTTTGGTTACTACCTTCAGTGAATCACAATATCATGCTAGAAGAAGAGAAAAGAGAGGCACTATTTTCAACACCACTGTTATTTTAGGGAAGCTCTGTGCAAATTTACACTGTTGTCACTGGGGCTGTGGTTACTGTTGCACCTGATTGATGGTCTCCCAGCCAAACCAGGGAAGCAGTATAGGTGATGGTCTCTGAAGCCATGGACAAGTGATGTGCAGTCCAAATGTCATGAGGAGCAGAGGTGAGTGTTCCCAGTGGTGATTAAAATTGGAGATGTGAGCAGGGAGTTCTCCCTGCATGATAAATGCAAGAGAATAGAGAATATGAACGAGAGACAATCACCAGAAACCAGAACACTGCATTGTAGGGAAACATGCTGCAGAAAGAGAGCAGGGAGATGTGGTGGTTGACAAGGTCTGAATCACTTAAGCTATGCATCAGAAATAAAAACAACCACTAAGTTAAAAATAAATAAATAAATAAATAAAATTCTTGCCCAAAACAAAACAAAAGCCTCGTTCGAGGAATATCCTAAAAAGAAGAGTTATGTAAAATCTGGGAAATAATTGCTGCTGCTCTATTGGATGCCAGTTGGAACTATGGTCTGTGCCGGTGTGTTTTAAGGCAGAAATTACAGATAAAGTGGGATGGGAGAGCTACAGAATGGAGAGTACAGAAACGAGATGATTTTTGTAGGCTCCTTCTAAATGAATCTTCTCTTCTCTTCTCTTCTCTTCTCTTCTCTTCTCTTCTCTTCTCTTCTCTTCTCTTCTCTTCTCTTCTCTTCTCTTCTTTCTTTTCCCTCTTTTCCCTCTTTTTTTCCCTCTTCTTCCTCTTCTCCCTCTTCTCTCCCCTAGATACCTGTGAACTCCCCTTAGTGCAGATATTGAACAACAAATCCAGCCACCAGACTCTCTCAGCGTATGGGTCTGCAGACTCCAAACATGGCTGGGCATGAGCTGTGTGGCCCTTTCAGGATCCTTCAAATTCTGTATTTCCTTTGTGTAAGTAGGGACACCCTTCTTCTAGCCAGAGCATGCACCCTGCCACCATCACCAGACTGCAGCTGAAGCTTCTTTCCCTTGACCACCTCAGCATCTCTGGGACCACAAAGCACCATGTGTTTCTCTCGGTGCACATCTGCAGCCAGGATTTTCTGGCATGAATGCATCTGGAATCATCTTCAAAAGCAAGTGTTGGGAAAGCACCCAGTGGCCAGGCAAGATGTTTATCAGCTGCTGCTTTGCTTTCAGGAGGTGTGAGGTGCAAAGCACCCTAGTGAGGTGTAAAGCATCCTAGTGAGGCAGGGAAGTGTGATCTGGCCAGGAAGGCTGGTTTAGGAGAGAAGAAAGGGAATGTAAGGAAATAGCTTCAAGCCTGCATCACTGGAGACTGAAAGCCTTTTGGAGTTTGGCCGAAATGGCTGAGAGCTGGGGTGTGGGGTTCCAGTGAATCAGCACCACTTTCTGCGTAAAGTGGAAAATGTTCCTGTGAAATCTCTACTTTGTTCAGTCATTCATGGAAAAAAAAAAAAAAAGGCAGCTCTGACCCATGCACTTCCTATGTGTGAAGTGCAGTAATTTTTAAAAGGCAGGTCCTCTGCTCCTCCCCAGGCAGGTTATCCGAGCAGCAGTCCCTGTGTTACCCACAGCCACCCACCGCAAGCAAAGACCCGCAGCTGCCATGACCAACGGTGATGTGCAAACCCACGGCATTGATCCCACCAACTGAAACTTGGAAACCAGTCCATCCTGTTCCAATCCCCTCCTTCAACCGGTTTCAGTGTGTTAGAGATGGGCTTTTCCCTTGTGGGACTGGAAAATGATTCATCCACAAGCCCAGGAATGCAAGCCTGGAGGCATCATTTGTTGTCCTCTCCCAAGACAGCTCTTCTGGAGCTGGGTTTCTGTGCGGAAGGAATGTCGTCTGGAGAAGTTCTCCCCAGTAAATCATTGAGCAAAGAGGAGCAGTGTCTCAATCTCATCGAGATTGAGAGAGAAAACATCCTAAAACTGAAGGTGGGTGCAGCAGATCTCCCCTAAGGGCCAGGACTCTCATCCTGCTCTGGTGCAAGTGCCCTGTCCTTTCTTCCTTCCAGGGATGGTTCCTCCTCCTCCTTCCCCTCCTTCCTGTTTGCAAAGAGAACAACGCTTCTGCCTCCAGGAGTGGCAAAACCCATGCACACACTGCCAGAAAGCCTGTGTGACAGTGCACATTGATGCCATCGCATGCATGGTGACGTCCCTGGCATCTTGTTATCATCTGTCCGCAGGAGGTTTTGGCAAGAAGTGAAATTGCTCGTCGCGTTGCACGGACGCCTGCAGGTCAAGCTGGTGTCCATTCGCTCTCCTGGGTAATACATTTAATTCAAATAAGCCAAGCCCTGGGGATAAGGGAGGAGATTCTGTGGCTTCTGATGCTTTCCCTTCGTGCCAAAATTTGCTAAGATAATACTGCCCTTTGGAGTCTGGGCTATCGATGAGGGCTGTTGTTCGCAAAAGCCAGGAAACAGAAGAAGGAAAAGCACTGAACTGGCCACTTTCTGTTGGAGAGTGTCACAAAGATGTCCCAAGCACCACCTCTCACTTATATTAGAAGGAATCCTACCCTACACAGAAGTAACACAGGTTTATTGTTTATTGTTTAAGCATGGTAACCAGAAGTGCCTGAGGAAAGGCTCTTGGCTCACATGAGTTCCTCAGCAGTGTCACTGCTCTGAGCCGTTAATGGTGAGAGGCTTCAGTGTCTGCATTGACTAACCACCAAAAGGTTCTCAGGAGGAATTGGGTCTATCAGCCTCAGGGTGAGGTTTTCCCTGAAAATGAGAGGATTTGGGGCAGCACCACCATTCCTCACTGTCCTGGCATGAAGAGCTTGATGGCAGCTGGGGGAGGTATTACTTGTTGACACCAAAACTTGTAGACAGCTTTTTAGGCCCAAAAGTAGTGTGGTGGGATGTATGGCCCAGTGGGTAGTACAGGGGATACAAGAGACCCGAGTTTCAACTCTGGCTTTGACTTTCTGAAGGTTATTTCTGACAAGGTGACTTAACTCTTTAGACCGTGATGTCGCTAAAAGGTGGCTGCTTGACCTCTTTAATCATTGAAATACCTGTAATAACAAAACCCAAATAATTTCCCTCAAATAGCCCTTCATTTTCCATTCCCAGAGAAGCTCTTTGGGTCCTAGTTAGCACAACTTGATCCAGCCCACCCTACATGGGATCTCCTACATGTGATCCTTGGGCTCATCTACAAGAAGTAGAGAGAGATAATGTGCAGGAGGCCATAGGCCACGTGGGGAAGTGAGGACAGCACCCAGCAAAGTGCCTGATCTTTGTTTATCAGCTGAACCAAGGCTGTGATGAGTATCGGTGCCCTTCTCATGCTCATGGCAGTGGTATTGGAGCACCTTCCCACAGAGTGACATGACCAGCATCTGGTATGTGGGGCTAATGGTCCAAGTGCTCATGTCAGGCGTAGACGGTGCTCTGCACCCTTTGGTGGATTATGGAAAACAGGGAGGGGCAACATGTAGCAGGGTGATAATTTCTCAGCCTTTAGGGTAATTGATTTTTTCTTGCTCCTTCCTGGTTGGCACAGGCAGGGCTGCATTCCTCCAGACAATAGCTAACCCGCCTGGCTGGCCCCAGCTCTGGCTACCAGCTGTACCCTGAGCCCTGTTGGTGTGATCTTGGCTCTACCTGCAGGTCCCCAGGCTCAGCAATTTGCATGACTTGTCCTCGCACCCCTTCATCTCCTAAGAGAATTTGAAATTCATTAACAGATGTGACCAACAGGAGGTGGTAAACCAGCTCAGCTACCAGATGACCTGTCCTGGGGGAAGTTTTGCTCTATTTTGGGAAAGGACGTGGGGAACAAATGCAAAAGTCCCACATTAAAATCCAGATGGTCTCCCAAGGCATAATTCCCATCTGACACAGTATGTGGATATCACCTACACTCTCCATGTCTGGGCACCACAGACTGGCACCTGCTATGACACTAATTTCATGGGGAAGGGTGGTGTGCATTGGCAGTGGGGAAGAGCTTCAAGATTTCACCCCCCCCAGCCCTTAGCAGAGAATGACTTTCTGCAGTCACACGTGCAGCTGGGCCACTGAAATGAAATAGGTTAAAAATGAAGCTTGCAAGGGGGGGTGGAGTTATTTTGTGGGCACTCAGATATGGTCTCCAGTGTGAGCAATCAGCTCTCCCACAGCTGTGGAAACTGCAGGTCTGCCTGAATGCAAAAAAAAAATCCCTAACAGTGAGAGCGAGAGCTCCAGCAGCCCTCACCAATAAACCCAGTGTGTCTGGCAACTACACCTTTCAGCATCCAGTGATCCTAACCCAGGTTAAAATCACTGGGATCAATTGGCTTCACCAAGTGTAAAAGGACCAGCCTCGTACCCCACGGGAGAGAAACCCAGGTCACACCTCCTGCAGGGTCAGGGTGAGCTGTTTGGGACCTGACTTGACTTTCTAGTTCTTGAGCAGACATCCCATGTAATTTTGTCCAAAAGGCATAAATAACCGCTGTTCGCTTCAGCTCCCACGCAAGAACAAGACACTAATCCCTCATCTCGCTTGCGGTGTGATTCCTGAGGAAGAACAGTCTCGAGGAGCCTCAGGGGGTGTCACCAGCATGGGTGAGTTGCTCCTCCACCGCCCAAGGGCTGCTGGGGGGTAACCTTTGCCAGGCTCACACACCCATTACCCAGTGCCAGCACGGCTGAGCCTTCTCTACCTCTGCAGCCTTTGCTGCCAAACGTGTCTCCTTTCTGCTGGATTCAGCTGGCGCGGGAAATTGCGGAGGCTCTGCTCGATGACCCTGACCAAAGCGTGATGGAATTTGCTGGGTTTCATAAGGTTTTCATCAGGGCTGGGAGAGAGCCCCTGAGGTTTTGTGAAACTCCGAGAGTATCTGTACAGCAATTGGCACAACCTCCCCCTTTGTAGGAATGTTTGGTTTTACTGATCCTCTGCTTGTTGTCTTCCTCTCCTCATTGTCTTCCTCTTCGAGGTAGATGTGCTGGTCTACCCAGGGGAAACATCTGCTCCATACTGTGGCTGAGGAGTGAGGAAAAGGTGACGACAGGAGGTTGGCCTTCATTGCCACGTTCCCAGGTTGGTGCTTGGCTGATCTGAGGTTGATCTTGTCTTTACTACTCAGTTCCTGCAGTGATACTGGTTGGGAAAATTCATCTGTCTGTATCCTGTCCTCCCTCCCTGGTATAATCCCTATGACAGCAAGGAACAATCCCTGCTACCACCTTAAAACATACAGGAGATAAGCAAACATCACGGTGCAAGGCTCCCATGCTGCCTTATGCTGGGATTAAGCCTGTAATTCATCTGTGTTTGTTTTGTGGATGGCTGAATCAGGGTTTAAGATCTGTGTGGGAAGATTGTAATTTAATAACAGTAATCAAGACCTAATAGTCTGGATCCTCAGCTTACTGTGGCTTATGTAAAAATGAGCAAAACACTCAAACAGGGACACAATAGTTTTGTTTTATCCGCATGTTGTTCCCCCATGGTTAGACTCTGTGAAATCCACCATAATGTCTTAAAGCTCACACCACTAGAGTCTCCATCTATTTACCTAACAGGCCAGTTCCTGCTGAGTTTTCATGGCCACCAAGTACTTTCCTAAAGCTTTTTTTTGGCATTCTGGGAAAGCAGGTGAATTTTCTGAAGGAGTATCAATCAAATCTAGGCTTTTCTAGCACAAACCTCCTTCATCCTACCAGGCAGTCAGCCCATGACTCTAAGAACTTCAGGTGTATCAGCGTTAGGAGTAGCATTTTACAGTGACCTTGGGGTGATGGGTCTGGGGAACTTGGGTCCTTCTAGAATTCTCCACAGATGAAACAACAGTCTGAATACATCCGGATCCAAACAGGGCCCCCTGTGCTGCATTCCTCCTCTGACTGGAAGGCAGCCAGGGCTGCTGTTTGCCCATGCCACGTCACTGTCCCACCTCGGCTATCCTGTTTTGTCAGAGCACCTTCTGATTCTTGGTGGTGGCAAGTGAGAGCAAAGGGAGACAGGTGCTGAGGAGCTCACACCCACAATGCACACAGGCATGGCCAGCCACCCCCCCGGAGATTGCCACCTCCCTGGCCAACCCTGTGCCAGGACGAGCTGCAGATTAACCTGAAAGGCAGCAGTACCTCTTTTGCTTCAAAGCAGGAACTGTTGACCAGTGGGATCCTGGAAGAAACATCCTCCCTGAGGATTTTCCTCTCCATTTCCCTGATGCTGCAGTATCATCACCTTGCAAAGCCTTTGGTAGCAGCCAGAGCTCAGGCAGAAAGGTATGATATGGCCATTTCCATTAGTGTTCTTATATCCCATCATTATAGTCAGTGCAGTTATATCCACTGAGGTGTTTCTCCTTGCTAGCAGAGACTTACAGTTGTGACCCCCCACCTCCAATAATGGGTTATAGACATTTTAGGGCATAGGAGGGAGGTTCAAGACCGATCAGAAGCCCTTGCTGTCATGCTACAAGACATCATTATCTCTGGTTCTCTCTCCATCTATTTTGCAGGGGGTACAGTTTCCCAGAATAAGCCTGAGGAAACATGAGCCCATGTCCCCAGTTCACAGATGAGCATAGCTGGCTTAGAATGGGTTTTGCACTAAGATTGACAAGCAATAAATTGGAGCAACAGGTACAGGTTTCTTCTGCCTTAGTGTTGTAACCCCTGTGTGTGAGAGAGACCTCTCCTGTCCTAACCTGCTGCAAGCTGTTGGCTCTGGGAAGACCAAGTGCACCTCTAGAGCTCTCCTGACAAAAACTCAGCATTTACCCTTGTGTCCTTAGCTTACCAAGGCCACTCTTTCCTTCTGAATCAGGAGGAGAGGATTTGCCCCATCCTGCCCCTGCCTGTGTAGGATTCACTTTTGGCACCTCTCTGTGCACAGCATTGCCCAAGAGATGTGATGAACGGGCTCATTTGCAGGATCAAGGCTTCTCTGTGTGCTGAGAGCCATTGACTGCCACTAGCTGACCACACTGAGGATGCAACCACTCCCTAGAGCTCAAGATGATTGCATTTCCATCAGTGCAGCACAGCCTTGCACTGTGGCACAGGAGCACTCCTCACCCCTGTGCCCAGGCACCTTCTCCTCTGCCAAGACAGGTCAGGGTGGCCCCGTAGACCTTAGAGATGCTCT
Organism: Megaceryle torquata; assembly: GCA_024611175.1. Taxonomy (NCBI): domain Eukaryota; kingdom Metazoa; phylum Chordata; class Aves; order Coraciiformes; family Cerylidae; genus Megaceryle; species Megaceryle torquata. Next base: position 106,681 of record JANIJG010025745.1, read on the forward strand.
CTGTTAACCCCCCTCCCTCCCCAAAGGGGAAGAGAAAAGGAATAAGGGAGAGAGACTTAGTGATTAGAAAAGGAAACTAAAACAGCTTTAATGTTAATAAAATAGAATCTGTACAAATCTATACAAAACCAGTATAGAACCCAGCCCCCCGATGTCAATTACATCACCATCACCACTGATGTTGTAGAGCAGGCACCAGGGGTCCCAGCCTGGGCCGCAGCAGACAGGAGCTGTGTTCAGGAGCTGGATTATACTACCAGATTAAGGAACATGGGATCGAAGGCAGAGCAGACAGAGTCCTCCTCGGATGCTCTGAGGAAGCAGTCCAGGAGGGGAGAAGACCCTGGGAAAAAGCCTATAGACCCTCTGGATCCCTCTGCTTTATACCCAATATGACGTATATGGGCTGGAATACCTCCTTGGTCAGTTTGGGGTCACCTGCCCTGTCCACTCCTCCCTGCAGGTGCAGCCTTTCACTTTCCTGCAC
>JANIJG010025745.1:107267-127161 GCA_024611175.1 Megaceryle torquata
CTTCAGAAAGTGCTGTTAGTTAGAAGTACTGAACTGAAAAGTAAAATCACTGAACAGAATTAGTTCTGTTTTCACTCGAACCAGGACATGCTGTTAACCATTAACCAGCACACTGTTCCTGTCAGACGCAGCTCTGTGCTGCCTGGTCAGCTGATGATCACAGAACACTGCCCTACGAAACCGTATCCAGGCAAAGCCCTGACCTCCACCGCTCCGAGCCCGCCAGGACAAAGAGCAAAGCTGTGTTCACTTCTGTGCACCAAACTCCCCTGGCAGGCAGATGGGCCAAATCCTGAGGCTGGTGCTCAGTCCTTCACAGCTGCTGGTCATCCCTGCCTTGCTCACAGCTTCGGTGCCATGTCTGGTGACACATACTTCTCGAGGGGTCTTTTGCTTCAGCAAGTTATAAGCCCCAACCAGTGAGGTCCTTGCATGTGCTGTGGTCGACATGTGTGCATACGTTACTGTTGTCTCATCTTTTCCCCACACTCAAGACCACAGCAGATGTGGCAGCAGTTAATTATAGCCAGATCTCCTTCTATCACTTCTGTAGGGATGAGCCTCTAAGAGGTGTTATGTAGATTTTCATTTGTACATGATGATTTTGTAGGGCAGAGAAGGGTCCGAGCAAGGCTGTGTGAGGAATGTGTAGTAAGATGTCACGTGCTTTGGTTGTGGGTCAAGGAAAGCCCTCTTGAAATGTTCTCAGGAATATATGCAATGCTTTTGCTGCTACAAGTCAGGACATTTAACCTCAGAAAAGTAACAATGGGTCTTTGCACTGGTGTCTTGAGCAGCTTGTAGGTTTTTTTTCCCCTCCTTCCCTTGCTTTTCCAATGCGTGAGGCCCCCGACGTGTTATCTCATCTGCAGAGTTTGGCCCTTCCCTCTTCCTCCCGGAACTCCATACCCGAAAGGAGGGTGGAAATACATTTGCAACGTGTCATTTTGCAAATACATCCTTGGCAGGGCCCATTTCCTCCTGCACAATGTTAACCTTGTCCACGGGCATGTGGGATGGTCAAGGCTGAGGCAGCTGTTGGCCATTACACTGCCAAACCTCGATTTTGCACTTCAGCAATCTTCCTCCTAGCAGCTTCTGGTTTACTCCAGCATCAACCTGTGACAATGTCTGCAGTGTCTTAGACTCACACTAGGACACTGAAAACAACCTCATCTACCATCTGTATACATGAAAAACAAATTAAACCACAAGGTCTTTGAGCTCTGGGAATACCGAGGGAAGGCTTATGACCAGAACACGAGTGCATCAGGTCATGCACATGGGAAAAATAGCTGGACAAGAACATCTCAGATCATACTTCAGTTACGACGTCAGACTGTTCTGTTTTCCGCCAGTACTGAGTTAAACTGCTCGGAAATAATGTTTTCTGCTCTATAACCCCATGGCATGACCAAAATTATCAGGAAGCAGAAGTGCCTACAGCTCAGACCATGTTTAAAATAGAAACATTTTATTTTCCCTCAGTGTTGGCTGTTCTAAACAGCTTTACATGTATTCCTAACAGGTTTGGGCTCCTTAAAAGCTCACCAGGATTATTTAGTACTTTTTCACTGTGGCAATGGGAAGGAGTGGGGACAGGCAGGTCAAACACCACCTGTGCGTGAGCCTGATGAGCATTCCCAAAGCTGTGGGTGTAGGAATGACGTGCTTCATCCCAGAGCTCAAATACACGTAGCTACAGCCATGGAAACGGGTTGGTTTACATCAGCATGTATCAGTCCTGAAAAGGACCCGGACACACAGAAGCTATTAATTAAACTCTTAGTGCTGGGGATAACAACTTCACATGGCAAAAGGGGAACTGGACCCCGATGGAGTTTCACGCTGATCTTCTGAGATCTCCAGGTGTCCTCACCCCATCTTCTAGCATCTCCTACCAGAGCTGCTGCTGTATGACCCTCACTGCTGAGCCAGCAGCGGGCTTGGGGTTAACTCTGAAGATAAAAGCAGACACTGTTGCAGGTCCCCATTTTCTGTGGACTGGAGGAAGACATGAAACATGGTTCCTCTGTGCCCTGCAGCAGAGAAAGATACTCAGCACAATGAAATGAAAAGAATGAAAAATGAAAGGTGAAGACTGTTGTGAGTTTTATGAGCTGTAACCTGCTGATATTAAGGGATAAAGTGCTTGCTGAGTCAGTTTTACATCTTCAACCATGCAACTAAGATCTCTGAAGTGTTCCTCTCAGACATGGACACGCCCATGCTGAATGAGCAGGTTGAACCCACTCCCTGATTTGCAGCTATCTGTGGTTAGTGGTACACTGGTCTGTAGCTAATGGCACGGGTATTTTGGTCTCTCTTCCCATTACACGGTCTAAGAGTGGTCAGTGAACGAGATCTGTGGAAACTGTTGGTTTGAACGTGTTCTTGCACCTGGTTTAGCTAATGAGCTGATCCACATCTATTTTCAGTTTGTGTGGGGTAATCTAAAAGAAAATTAAGGAAATAGCAAGAGAAGCTTCATGTGTAGGAAGGGAAGGACTTGGATGGTTCCCAGTTCAGAGAAGTCGTGTAGTCTCCATTCTTGGAGATATTCAAAACACAGTTGGGCACAGTCCTGGGCCCCCCAAAGGCAGAGAGACCAGCTGATGACAGGGTAATAAGTGGTGCCTCCACCCATCTCCAGTGAGGGATATTCCCTCCACCGGCACCATGCAGATGCCAGGCAGGAGCAGCTGGGAATGAGAGAAGATGGTTTGTCTTCAGGTCATCCACAGCCAGTGGCATCAGGGCAGCTTTCAAGAGGCTGGCTGCATATAACAGGCACCCCTCACACAGACTTTCTTTCTCAATGATAGGCTACAATATCAGCAGTGGCCACAGCCAACAGCTTTCTGCTGCAGGAGGTGGCTACAGCAAACACTGCCAGCTTCACTGGGGTTTTCTGGTTTATCATTACTTTTCTCCTGGGAAGGCAGCCCAGTTGCACGCTCTGATGTTCTGTTATGTCCCCATTTCATCCAGTAATCTTGACAGCACTCCTCACCCCTGCTCCTCATCGCCCTGGGCTACAGCACACCCAGGGTGAGCACTGGGAAGACCCAACTCAGCCTCTCAGGGAGCGCAGGGTTGGGCTGGCTGCCCTGAGCCTCTCTCGCCTTGAACCAGCTCTGCCAGGATTTGGGACAATCAGAGTCAGGGACAGGAGCTGGGACTCTTGGGCCTGAGCATTAACGTGGCACTGGGCAGCAGCACACCTCGCTTTGTCCAGCAGAGACACTTTGTCCTGTCCTTTTAAATCTGGACAAAACAGGTTTCTAATAAAGCTGCGCTTAGTCATTATTGCTCCGTGAATGCAGGGCTGGGGGATATTGGATGAAAACAGAGAGCTGGTTGAAACTCTCTCATATCAGCTCCCTCTCCGTCCCTCCGTGAGCCTGGGAATGGGTGTGCTCTCGGAGTAGGAGTGTCTCTGCGGTTAAGTAGAGGATTGAATTACCGAACACTGCTGCTCCCGAGCTGACAAGGTAGGAGAACAGCAAACAAAAGTGCCTTGAAACTAGCTCAACAAAGAGGAGAGAAAGTGCCAGGCTCAGCAGAAGAACAGAGACTTGCAAAGACGCCGTGCACTTTTCAGCAAGGTAAGCGGCTTCCCTGTGCCCCTCTTGGTTTTCTTTTGAAAGGCCAGAACTCTTGAATGACTTTTCTTCCGTGGGATAGTAAGAAATAAACAAAAATTAATAGATTTCATGTTTTCATTAAAAATTGCTCACCTGGTGTAAGGCAGGATGTCTTTACTGACAGCAGTGAGCCCATGGTGGTCAGCTCCATTTGGGGTGGGAACAAGCAGCTATCTTAGCTCACCAAGAACCCAGCCGGGCTGGATGTCAGCTCTGGGGACACACGTTTTTCATTTAGCTCTCTGCACAGACCGTCTTTGATTTCGTGCACCGAGCAATTAACAGTGTTATGTTTTGGCCTGGTTTGTTTTTTTTTTTGGTTGTTGCTGCCGTGGGGATTTGCTTAACGCTCGCCTGCCTTTGCACTGTGGTTATGGGTCCAGGCAGAGACAAAAAAGCATTTGGAAGGTCTCATCGATAGGTCTTGTCATCTAATGGATGGCTCTGCTCGTGGCCGAACTTCTGGGCTGTTTCACTCTGTAAGTACAGAGCGTTTCCTCATCCTGTTCGTTTGAGATGCAAATCACACCGAGATAAAATTGAGTGGTAGTGGAGTTGAGCTGCTGGCTTACTTGCCAGTATTTTTCTTAGGCGTGCCTATTAAGAACATAAATATTTAACACAAAGGAGAACCGATATGAATTAGCATCTGTGGGAGGTTCGCCCTTATTCAAGGCTACCCTAGCACAGATGTAAACAAATGTTACAACAGCTGAAGCAAACTGGCCCCACCAGAGCAGCACTTAAAATGGTGAATCACCCAGGTGCTCATCACACACCACCGCTAAATGAGCAGATTAGAGCCTGTAAAATAGAGATTATACAATCACAGGCCTTCTTCTTTGGTGGGGTTTTACCGTTCTCTACTGCACAGAAGCAAATGAAAGGACAGGTGCTAGCTGGTGTGGTACGGATCAGGAAAGCCCTGGCCATCTTCCCTCACCTTCCTCCTGGCATAGCCAGGTGAGCCTCCTCTCCTCCTCCCCCTGCACAAACAGGCTGCCCTTTTCCTCCTCCAGCTCAGCTTCCCACCAGCAGGCGAGTAGGTCTCATGATGTTATTTCCCAGGCAGGACTTTGTGGCAGCAGTTGCCAAGGTGTCCCAGCTGGGAGCAAAGGTTTTATGCCATGGCCACAAATGGTGTCACCCTGGTCTCCTGCCCTCCCTTGTATCCCAGGGCCCCTGGTTAGGCTGAGATAATAAATCCCTGCTCCTGAGTGGCCAGGGATGATGAAGATGTTCATTGTCTCTCCTAATCTTTTCCACGGAGCTGAACAAGTTTTTTTTCTGGACTTGACACATGGAGGCTGATAGCTTTTCTGCTCTGAACCCCCTGGGGAGGTGTGGGACATGTGACATGGAGGACGTGTACCATGGACTCTGTGACCCCAGGCTGGATCTGTCTTGCAGCCTGCTCCTCCAGCACCACCTGTGCTGCAGTTGTTCATCCCCAGCCAAGGAAGAGACTGGCTCAGACACCTGCCCCATGCTTGGAAGACGCTGGAGCTCTGCTCTGCGGCAGGCACGTTCTGGTGGACCAAAAGCCTTCCTTCAAGTTTAATAGAGCAAAATACATGGTAGTCCTCTTGGAAGCAGAGCCCTGAGATGCCTTGTGTAGTGAAAGGGAGTTTCAGGCACAGTGGAGCCTTTGTACTACCTGGCCCAGCTGCATTTTAGCCACCCCTGGGGAACTCATGCACCACCACAACCCCTCCTTAAGGTCCCTCCTTCATCACAGGGAATGGGGTCTTAGCCTTCTGAAATTCACTCTGGGCTGACACATATCCACAGGTTGGGCTTTCTATGTATGGAATATCCAACTGCACAAGGAAAGGCTCTAACATGAACACACCCAAAATGTCTCTGTTTCAGCTCCTTTTTTATTCATATATATTCTTCAGGTTCCGTTGGCCCCTTGAAGAAATAGATCATAGAGTCACAAGGGGATATACGCTCCTACGACTCATTAAAATCCCTCTTCTCTTGCTCTCCCTTTCCATGTAATACGACCCTGGAAATGGGCCTAATAATGATCTATCCTGCATGGTTATACATCTCCACTGTATTTCCACCCATTCTGTGTGTAAAAAGAATTCAGAAAGGAGTGAATATTTTCATAAAGCCTTTGGCATCCCTCAGTGTGAAAGGTCCTCTGAGACGCAACACTAATTTCCAGCATCGGATGATGTGCATTTGCTTCACTTGCCTTGATTTTCAAGGACCTCTGCTTGAAAAAGAAATCCTACCATTTGTTATCTGGCTTTATCTGAGCCTATTCATGCTTATCTGAGGCATTGCTGGGTAGAGTAACAGCAAAACTTGTTATTACCTTATATCCATGTCAAAGACCTGAGACATAGGGGATGCTAAATTGCATGGTTGAGCTCCATCCCGGGCAGTTCCTGTGGAATGAGCTATTCAGAGCAGTCAGCCTCTCCTGCCTAAAAATGTCCTGTTGCCATGCCCTGGGATGAAAGAATAGGGTTTTGTCTGGTCTTTTATTTAAAATGGCTCTTACAAAAACAGCTGAACAGGGTCAGGGACAGGCAGGGCTAGAAATCAAGTTGGAATAGGGGGATGGAGTCTATGGAGATACCACCTTTCTTTTGGGAGTGTGCTAGAGCCTGAATTAATGTATTTTGCTGCTGTCTATGAAATAGATGACAATTATAGAATTATAGAATGGATTGGGTGGGAAGGGACCTTTCAGGGTCATCTGGTTCAACCCCTCTGCAGGGAGCAGGGACATTTTTGCAACTCGAGCAGGTTGCTCAGAGCCATGGCCAACCTCACCTGTAATGGTTCCAGGGATGGGGCATCAACCACCTCTCTGGGCAACCTGGGCCAGGGTCTCACCACCCTCACTGTAAAAAAATTCTTCCTTATATCCAGACTAAATCTACCCTCCAATCCCACCCATCCCAGTCTCTCAGACGTTTGGTTCCTTTTCCCGTGCTCAGACAAATCTTCCATTGGCAGCTCTGGGTGCAAAAGGCAGTTCTGGATGAATGACTCTTTCTAAAGCTGTTTTCAGCATTTGCAGGGATGTTTTATTCATTTATGCAGCCGATGTGCTATTCTCTCAAAGCTGGTCTTCATTTCCACCAGGAGGGGATTGCACACTCTTCTCACGTCTGCATGCTGTGGTCCTGAGTGGGCTGGGTTTCACTTTTTATACCAAGCCAGTGCCAGACTCATGGCCCCGTGGGCTGGGGCTTTGCTCTTTGCTCTGCTGGATCAGCAGAGAGCTGTGTTCAGTCGTTGGGAGCCCCAAAGCTGGGCAGCACAGGGCTTAGCTCACAAATTGTGATGCACCAACACCATACAGCACTTGATACCACAGGAGCTAAATTGTGCTTCCTTATCCCCCTGTGTTCCTCTGCCCCTTATTCCCAGTAATCCATCCCATCTCCATTTGCCTCCTTGTCTCCCTGGACCCCTTTCCTACCATAACAGAGGAGAGCCACCAATAACCATCTCAGGAAGGAAACACAGCCATGGGGTGGGGCTCTCGAGGGTGGGCCGGTGCTCCCCAAGGAGCAATCACTTAAAGTGGAAAGGCACAGATGGAGACTGACTGGCACCCACAAAGTCCCAGGAAGGCCAAGTATGACCTTGCAGCCCACCCTGGGTTGCAAGGGCTGGGTGAAACTGATAAACATGCCACATATGTGGTGCTGACTATCCCTCCTGTTTCCTGCAAACCTAGAGGATAACACTGGTATGGGTGACTGGTACCAAAATGGTGGGTGTTGCTGGTGTTCCCTTAAGAGAAGACCCTGTGAAGAGCTGGTTCTGTTTCAAAGACCTTAAAGCTCATATGGTAACTCGTGCCTTGGTGCAGCATCCCATCCTTAAACATGGAACCCTGGGCTGGGTTAGTCGGTATCTGGTTGTTTTGACACAAGTCAGGCATGTTTCAGTAGAGTGGTGCCATCCAACATGCACAAAGGGTGAGCCTTCCCTTGCAGCTCGAGAAACAAACCTTCCCCTTGAATAACTCATTTGCATCTCGTCAGGCCAGCGGTGGAAATACAGTCACCTGCAGAGCACCATGTTTAGGTCCAGGTCATTTCATTTGCAATCTGAAAAGTAAGCTGGATTTTTTCCAGAAGTCCTGGGTTTCTCTTCCTGAGTTTGATGTGATGCTTGCAGGCCTGAACTGGAGCACAACTGGAATGGTCCCTTCCTTTTGATAGTTAGTATTAACCTTTCTGCTTTCCACTGGGAAGTCGGTGTTCTGTGAACCTGTTCTCCAGCTGGTCTGAGTGGAGCTGGACCAGCAACCCTGCTCCATCACCATCAAAGGTCCTCATAACAAGGGTTTATTCAGTGGCACTGGTTAAACTGTGCACCAGGGAAATCCTGCTCTTTATCTTACACTTACATGTGCACACTCAGAATAAATGTAAAACTGTTACAGACAGTAGCAAAAAGTCATAACTCTTAGACCTGGTTTTTGAGAAGGATGTGCCAGGTGGGCACTGGTGCTTGGGTTTGACTGCTGTCTGTTTGTATTATCTGGCTCAGTTCATGTTGACAGATGTGGCAAGCAGGGTCTCAGGGCATGGTAGATGTGACTGAGCTCCCATGCTCTGAGAGAGGTGACGTGCAGCGTGACAAACTGGACTTTCCACGTGTGGGGCTACCCCATAGGCCAAGGGGACAATAAATCCCTCCTGACAGAGAGATCTGCCCTGGATTCAACGTCAGGATGTGGGGAACCACCCAGGAAGAGTCTTCCTCAGACTTAAGCACCTAAAAGTAAGACATGCAAGTGGAGGTGGATGAATCCCAGCCCCTAACCCTCTCCTAGCCTTCCTCCAGCATCCCTGCATAGGAAGCAGTGGCCATTCCTGAGTTTCAGCTGGGAAAGTGCCTTCTTTTGAGGGTCTCTCCTCAACTTCAAGCTGTCACACCTTTCCCATAAGCTTTTGAAGTGCAGATGTTCCCCAGGGCTCGGGAAAACCCTTGCTGCTTTTCTTCTCCTCTTTTCCATTCATCCTCAAATTTAAGAGCAAAACTTAAGTCACAGTTTTGCTGGAGGTATTTTTTTTTTTTTTTTAAGATAAAAAATTGCTGTGCAATGCAAATCATTAATTATTAATTAATTAAGCTGCCAACACTTGGTATAGAGGCCCTGGTAAAAGCAAAAATAAAAATCAAAAGAATACTTTATCCTTCCCTAAAACAAAAAACAAACCCTGAAATCTAAGGTGCCTACCTGCATATGTCTTTGTGATGTGATGAAGTTTGTGTCATAGTTTCAGGAAGGTCTTACACAGGTGACCAAACACACATGGTCCTTTCCCTGATGTCTCAGCTCTCATTTTACTTACCTGCAGCCATCAGGTTAAATAATGCTCTGTTAAGCTGCTGATGCAGGAGAGGATCATAACCTTTTCCTTGGAGGTGCTGAGTAATTAGAACTTAGTTTGTGAGAACATTTCTAACCTGAACCACTCCTCTGGAAACCAGGAAGAGGAATTAAAATGGCTTCTGCTTTGTTTTCCTTCTGCGTGCATCCCCTGCCCTCACTATGGCACGAAGCCCTGCTTGGATGCAGTGCTGGTCCTGGGCCAGCGACCTCTCCCTTGCAGCAGGAAAGAGCTGAAAGAAATGAGGGATCTGTTGGTAATTGGCAAGCCTCACGCTTGCCTTCCCCTTGGGATGGCTCTGTGCTGTTAGGGACTCAATAGCCTCCGAGAGGAGATGGAGGTGGAATAGATCCCTCTGAAGTAGTTGTGTGCCAAGCTGTGCTCTATTACTTGAAAATAATGCACATGGCACCGTACCAGGGGCAACGCTGCTGCAAGGGGCTTGTGTGGAGAAGTCTTTTGGCTTCTTGTGCCACTGTTTTTCCTCACGGATCCTCAGAGAGAGGTGTGTTTGCGCTAAAAGGGTTTGTTATTAGGTGCTGGGACTGATCTCAGGGTGAAGTTACTGCAGCTCAGACTCTGCTGTTGCTTCTGAAAGCTTTGAACCTAATAGGGCTACCCTCACCCCTTAGAGATGCTGCCTGCCTGGGAGAGCCTGCTGCTTTCAAAACCATCCTGGGAAGAAAGACTTCCCTGAAAATACATTAAGCCAAGAGCTGTGTGGGTGCTCTGACCTTCTCTATGTGATACCAAGGCAAGGCCTGCCAGACTCCGAGCTCAGACAGTTTCCCCTCCCTTTTCCAGTGCCAGTTGCTGCTGAGCACTGGGCTCTGCAGTCGTCATGATGAATGTGGAAACTCAGGCTGCATGACTTGGGAGTCGTGGCTGGTGTTAAGGCTTTCTGATTTAATTGTCTGTATATTGTTCTTATATTATTGAGAAGTTTGCTGGGACAATACAGCTCTGCTGTTCCCAGGAAAAACAGACCGTTGTTAAGATTTTAGAGGGAGGATTCAGAAATAGCAGCAGTTGGGAAAAATCTGCTCCTGCAAATCAGTTCTCCAAGACCATCTGCTTGAAGATCAGGCTGCTGGAAAGCTACCAGCAGTGAGATAAATAGAGAGGACAAAGGAGGTCATAAAGAGAGGTGTGGAGAGATGAGCAAGATTTTCTGGATGGAGCAAGGGGTTGAGCTAGAATTTATGGCAGGTGGAAACGAGGCAGCTGCAGGAACTAGTCAAAGTCAGAGAAGACAAATCATGAGTTGCCTGCCTGTCTAAATAAGATGTCCTCTGAGGAATTCAAAGAGATAGATGAGATACAGATTGAGGGCTGTTGCAACTGGAAAGATAATTGTTTCCCAGTAACCTACTATTTCCTTGTGCTCCTTACTTTTACGTAAGGAGCAATGGTAGGTTTGGAGAATTAATGCAAAGCCCATGTGCACATGGCCAGCGGGGGGGTGTGAAAGGTGAAGGCTCACAGCAGTGGGGTTCTCAGACTGTGTGTAAGCTAAGTCAGAAGTGGACAAGTCATGAAGGCACAGGTTATAGGAAGACACACTAATCTGAAGGTCTGCTGCTTGATAATGGTTGGGATGGTGGCTGGAGATGGAGTAAATCTGCAGGGTTCAAGAAATACAGCAACTGGGTCCTGGGGAGACTGATCAGCTTTTGTCAGACAGGGCAAACTGGTTATTGCTTATGCAGAAATTACTTGGCTAGGTGGATCTGGGTTTGTGTATCCTCTGAATTTATTGAACAGGGAATTAAAACCTCTCTTTATGTTCTTGATGCCCTCACAATCTTAGTCCATCCTGTTCAATGTACCATCTCCAGGTTTGAGCCATCTCTACTTAAGAAAAGACTAAAAAAACCCTTCAAACTCTTTCATGATCTACCCAGGTGACTTGGTAGCACAGGTAGAGGACTTTTTCTGACCTGTGGGAGTGGCTGGGTGAAGTCCAGAAGCACTAGGATCAATCAGTGTTATTGCCTTAATGCCAAACCAACTTAGAGCAGCTTGCTGCAAGTGCAGCACCTGAACAGGGTCTCCTGGTCACAAGGCCCAAGGAACTGAGCACAGAGAGCACACCCTGTCTCATTTCAAAGACATTAAGTAAAGGCAAGCCTGCCAGCTTCCCTAATAAGCTGTTCCAACATTTAATTGCCCACCGTGATCAGAAATAGCATCTTATTTCAAGGCCTGTTTTACGTAATTTTAGCTGCCAGGCAACAGCTCTTTCCAAGAAGGTTGAAGTGCTCTCTGTGGTCAGCCAGGCACGTCTGTGCAGAGCCCTCTCCTTGGCACACTGGCCACAGCGAGCTCCTGAACCTGGACCTCCCAGGACCTAGAGGAGGAGGGTGAGCTGGGTAGTACTTCTTCGTCTTTTGTCAACCCCTAAAACACATATCCCGTTCCCTGCCTCATCACCATGTCCAGCACATCCAACCTGGGTAATGTGATTCAGCTTCTCCGTTTTTAACTCTTCTTATGATTGTGCAGGAGGACAGGAGCTGTAACCAGCACACACACACACACGTATGGATATGTATGTGGCAGGTGCTCTCACCTATGCAAACTTCGCCTTCCTGCCAAAAATTTGGAGGAGGATATTATGTGACTGAGTGTGTGACAAAAAGACAAAGACAAGTCCCATTGCTGGACCCCCCTTGGACCTCATTTCCACATGAGATAAAAGCCACTTTTTCTCTTCTTGCAATAGGAACATAAAAGCTTATACTGGCTGTGTGCTGTACTTCTGGATGGTCACTCGCTGGGGACAGTCACTGTTCAAAGCAATGGTCCCCAGCGGTAGCTGATGAGCCACACAAAGTAACCCAACGTTGAATTTCATTCCTCTGGGCAAAACAAGAGTTAACTGCTGTCCTCTCTGCAAACAAAAAAATGGCACCTACTTGGGCCCAGATGCCCGACTATAATGGAGACAATGAAAGCAATTCAACAGCCCTGGTTTACCTCATCTAATGCCAGTCCAAGTATTCCCAATAATTAGGCCTTTCAGCCTGGAAAGGCTGGAGCCACAGCTGCTTCCTATTTTCCCGAAGCTGTACAGAGCATTAGTCATTTCACTGGGGTTTTTTTTTATTGCCGTGACTACAGCCCAGTAAGTGTGCCGCCAAAACCCAGACAAGCCAAATCAGGCTTAATTCAGAACGTACTTCAGGAGTTTGAAATGATCTCCTATCCCCCTTTTCTGAGTCCTTATTTTCCCTCTCCACCTGAACAGCCTGAGTCTGCCTGAAGAAACCTCCTGCTAGGTCTGATTTCTCAACACGTACCAGGTTGATTGAAACGAAGTAGTGATTGCTGGCACTTCCATCCCAACTGTTACTCATTAACCAGTCTTGGGAGTGACCTTGACACTTAATTAGTCATCTAGTCCTTCCTGAAGGCAAAGATTTTCCCCACAACTGGTTGGAGAGGGGATGGGGATCGTATTTAGCAAGGAGGGTTGCTGTGAGGCTGGCAGTGACCCACCTGCCCTCGCTCACCAGCTTTGTTACCTAGATTGCATTAGGAAAGGCTTTACTTATAGCTCTGGAGACTCCAGGTTGTCCCCACTGTGACATCCAGCCATGATGCCAGCCACTAACATTTGGTTTCCAGGTTCTCTGCCCTCAGCCAAAAGCAGCATTTGCTCTTTGCAGTTTGATTTATAGCATGTTAACCTAGTGGTGATGACCCAGCAGAGCATTTCAAAGCCAGAAGTTGTCTTTGCTATGAAGTGGCCACCGCTCAGCCTCTGCTTATGGTTTGAACTTGTCTCCTCTTTCCATGGTTGCAAGAGTCCCTGGAAATGGAAATAGGGTAACTGGCCCTGGAGGTGGAAACTGGGTAGTTGCATGTTAGAAATATGTAGGCAAAGGGGGGAGCTACAGCTGCTTTAGTGCCTCTCTTCCCCCTTTGGAGGTAAAGCTGTGTCTGTGTACAAGGAAGCAAATATGTCCATCCCTCTAACCATGTTTTTTTTCCAGTGAAATCCTGCCCCAGAGGTGGTTGATTCACGCTTCTTGCCAATCTGTGTTTCACCTAGTACTGGGCAACACTGGTTTGACTGAGGTAGGAAGTGACTTAGGCATTTCTGTCCAAACCCTGCAGTGAACCCAAGACTCTTAACATCCCTTTTTTTTCCCATTGAAATTAGAAAAGTTTCTGCCCTTCCTGATTTCAGCACAGATGGGAAGTTTTCACTCCATAAATACTGGATTTTGTGTCTGGGCAGGAGTTGAATTATGGGATCATTCGATTAAAACCCCACATTAAATCATTAATGAAATGTGCTGTCTGATTATATAAGCCATATTCCTATTATTTCTAACTTGGCCACCAGCCGAAAGAAGCTGGAAAGACCAAAGAAACAGCCAACATTGTCTGTGCTCCACACTCCCCTCCATCTTCATGACTAAGGAGGAAGGGAGGGGCAGCAATTCCCAGAAAAGTGGGGACCAGCACTAAAGGGCAAGTTTCAGCTGGAGACAGGAGCCCCAGGAGCGGAGGAGATCCAAGATTCCCAAGTCAAAGAGTTTTGGGTGGGAACTGGTAGAGCATCCCTGGCTTTTGGAGGGTTTTGTCCAACACGGGTGTCTGCACTCAGCAGCATCTCAGCATCCTCTGGGTTAACTTTTCTGATGGGAGAGGTTGGGATGCTGGGAGAAGCAGGGAGCCAGCTGTGTCTCACAGCTGGCCAGCTGCCTGTTTCCTGCGCTGTCAGCAGGCAAGCAAGACGCCTTCTGCCTTCCACAGCAAGCAGAGTCAGTTTTGGTCAAAAACTTCACCCCCCTGAATTCTCCCTCCTTTATAAACATCATTACTGGCTTTGTTTTCAAGGCTGTTCCTGTTCTGATGCTGGAAGGAAAAACCCTAAATAAATTAAAAAGATAGCTGAAGGAAGGAGGCTTTGCTTGGGTTTTTCTCTGATAAGGACCTTTCAAATGTCATATTAAAAGGAGGAAAATTCTTTTGGTTAAAGATCTGAACTGGGATCAGGTTTTTGGCTTCAGTTCCTGATAACACTGAACTTCACAGTAGATGGGTCAGGACCCCTTTCAGAAAGTGTCTAGCTCCTCTGTAGACACTGAAATATCTTCCTGGATCTGGCTTTTAATCTGTGTGGGTCTCTGTTACCTTTCTGGGAATTGAGATGAAAAGTGTCTTTTTTTCTTTTTTTTTTCCTTCCTTGCTGTTTGCCTTCTTGCCTGGAAGCTATCTGGAGGACCTGTGAGGGAGATGAAGGTTGCTGAATGCATTCCTAGTACCTGAGACCACATGGACTCAGTCTTCCACAGTCATGCAGATATATCTGTGTTCAGGAAGGAGTGAGCATGTCTGACTCCTGCTACTGAGTGCTGTCAGGCTGGGCACTGGCTCCATTAGCAGAGAGGTGTTGGGGCTGTGGCTCAAAACACCCCTGGAGGTACCTGCATCTCTCTACTACCTGAGCAAGGACCCAGAGCCTGTCAGATCTGGGCTGTGGGAGATCTGGCTGGACCAGTGTTCCTGCCTGGAACAGCAATTTTTGTGCTCTTAGTGTGCAAACTCTTCAGAAGAGACATCGCTTCTTATGACTTTATGGTGCCAAGTGCAGCACATCTCTCTATGCTATCATAACACAAGTAATAAACACGCTTTCTGGCAGGGGATCATCTGTCTGTGTTCTTTTTCTCCTTTAGAAGAAACTCCTTCCATGGCTTTGTCCAACAACTTCTTTTATTTTTCATTTTATTGTGGCTTGGTTGTTGGGCCGAGCCGAGGCGGCCATGGCACCGTTCCTTCTTGTGGGCGGTTTCCTGCAGCTGAGCAGAGGAGCTCAGGAGAGGCCATGGCCTGCAATCAGTGCAGCCTTTTCATCCAGAGACAGAAAAGAAAATGCAGTCAGTCAAGTTGTTGTTTTTACATGTAGTACAATCATTCGATCTGTCAGAAACAAATGCAAATCAGGGGAGCGTGCTGGAGAAGCAAATGAATGCAAAACACAGGAACCAGTGAGCTGCACTTTCACTTGAAGCTGGGCTTGGATTTGTGAGCAGGATTGACTCGTATGGGAATGGCTGATATGGGTCTTGCCCCTAGATAAACATGATCTGTCCTGTGGCCCCTCTGCTGGAACCAAGCTGCTCAGGAGGCACCTGCCGTGCCCCATGGGCCAGCCAGCTCTGCTAGGATGTAACCCACTGTTTTCATATACATTGGGTTTGATTTGCTTCAGGAGGTTGTCCTGTAAACAAGCTGTGTTCAGAAGTTGCTATCCAAGCAGCAGGAACAGGGAGCACATCTAAGTGTAGTCCTTCTTTCTTCTCACAGCTGGTAGATAAGATAAGGAATGGATGGAAGATCTTCACCCATCAGAGAGGCAGCTGAAGATACCAAAAACATCTCAAATGTCCCCAGACACGTTTGTGTGGGCAAGTGAAACCTACCTCTTTCCCATACAGGCAACAGAGCCTAGGGAGCTGCTTGGCTATGTGTAGACATCTGAGTCATCAGTTGGGTTGCTCCATATGGTCTGCTGACTGCACTGGCTATATCTCCACTGACCTTTATGGAGCTGAGAGCCTGGTGCCCTGCCCTGAGATACCTTGCAGGTGTCTTAATTTAGACCTGAATCTCCTCCTGAAGTGGAAGGGCTTCATTCCTTAGGCTCCCAGTGCCCCCAGGTAGCCGACCTGACCTCCAGTGGCTGCTCCAGGAGGGCATGGGTCTCCTGCAAGTCCACCATTGTCTCTGCTATGGTGGGAACAAAGCAGTACTGTTGTCAGGCCCAACACCCCAACAAATCCTTCTGACCTATTAAAACAGAGGAAAAATAATCCCCCACTAGAACAAGAGTCCTATTGCTGGGCTGTGATCTCACACTTTGGCCCCTGATGAGCATGGGTACCCTGGGCATCATCCCACCCAGGTGTTGATAACTATAATTGTGACAGCTCAACTACCAGACCTGTGGTCTCTTCATAGTCAGCAGAGATAGAGACACTTCAAGGTGTGAATTATCTGACCAGCACCCTTACTGTTCTATCCAATTATATCGTTATTTTTTTTCTTCTTCCTTTTCCTTCTAGCTCAGACTGCAGGATGACAGACATCAACATAAATCTCCCACCTATCGAGAGGAAGCTGGGACTGCAGATATGGGGCATAGAGGTATGACAAGAGGCAATGATGGCATATGTCTTCTGTGCATGTGTGTGTATGTTTCAAGAAAGAGATATTCTTGACATCATCTGGGTGGGAAAAGAGAGTGTTACAGAGAAGATACAGTGGGAAGCAGGACACCCAGCTTCTCCCCATGCAGTTTTCAACGTGTTATTGTTTTGGTTTCCTGCTTTGTAAAACAGGGATAATATTAGCTAAGGAAACATGAATGTGGTGGGACTGAAACTGTTCCTCGAGCACTGGAGGCTTTCTCATACCCTTCAGGAACCAACACAAGGCTGCATTAGCACACCAGAAATGAACTCCTAGTTTCACCAAGAAAGGGGCTAAGCACATATAACCATAGTCTGCATAGGCAGCCTCAGTCTATACTGGCAGCTGCCGTGGGGAAGGCACCTATTTTTGCATCAAAGGCATCCCATGGTGTATGTTTGCACTTCATCCTTGTCTTTCCCACTCTGATCAATGGGTCACTGCAAGGAGACCTGCCTGCAAGGTGACCTGCTTGCAGTGTTGTTTGCTTTTGGATTGGAGGTGCACTGTGCTCAATTCTGTCTTCTTCTGGCCCAGTTCACCAAGAACATCCCCCTGCAATGAGAGGGGGCATAAACTGAGTTGCAGAGTCCACTCAGGGGAACAGTGGGAAGGGGGCTCCAATGTGTCTCCAGGTGACAGGTCCTCTACAGGTCCCAGCTAGGTTCTAAATATGACAGGGTCTTTGCCTTCCCATTCCTCTTCAAAGCTGTGTACTAAGCTTCTCTCCAGAGGATCTGTAATTAGTGATGTGTGGCTTCACAAGGGTCATGCTGGTATGCTGGGAAACAAGTCAGGTGAGCACAAGAATGTATGTCTCTAATTCCAGGGAACCACAAAGCCAGCTCAAGCCCAGGAGCTGCATGTGCGCTGATGGGTGGCACACCCAGGCACCTCTTCTCAGCAGGCATGGCTGGTTAATTGTGCACTTCTACTAGATGAAGCATGCAATTAGGATCTGGAGGGATGAGGGACCCATTAGTGTCCTCAAGTCTGTCTTTTCTCAGTGCTGCCAGTTGCTATGAATCGCTGGCAAAGTGATGATCCTCACAAAGCTCTGATAGTTATCTTTGAACTTATGGGTACTGACCATGACCCAAAACTAAGCCAAGGATGAGATGTGTTCACTCACTTGGGAAATTCCCTACAAATGCAAGCACCAGAACTCTTCATCCTGACCTACAAGTCTTCTTGCTCTAGACCTACAGGATTGCAGAAGGTCAAGGAGACTAAAAAATGCTCGTCAGTCTGTTCAAGCAGCTTTATCACTCAGCACTGGTGAGGCCACACTGGGTTCAGTTTTTGGCCTCTTGCTACAACAAAGACAATGAGGGGCTGGAGCTTGTCCAGAGAAGGGCAATGGAGCTGAGGAAGGGTCTAGAGCACAAGTCTGGAGAGGAGCAGCTGAGGGACTTGAGGTTGTTCAGTCTGGAAAAAGGAGGCTTAGGGGAGACCTTCTGGTTCTTGACAACTCCCTGACAGGAGGTTGTAGCAAGTTGGGGGACAGTCTGTTCTCCCAAGTAACAAGTGATAAGAGGAAACAGCTTCAAGTTACAGCAGGGGAAGTTGAGATTAGATATCAGGAAAAATTTATTCACAGAAACCCATGGAATGGGCTGCCCAGGGAAGTGGTGGAGTCACCATGTCTGGAAGTATTTAAAAGATGTGTAAATGTATCCCCAAGGACATGGTTTAGTGGTGACCTGTCAGTGCTGGGTTAATGGTTAGACTTGATGATCTTGCAGGTCTCTTCCAACCAGAACAACTCTATGATTCTGTGATTATCCCTCCTCACCCATTAGTACTTTGGGGATTTCCCCCCAGAAGTGGCTTTTCCCAGCTCACAGACACAGCCTTGATTCTTCCTTCTCCAAACCCTGATTGTCACCTTTCTGTTCCATCCACCCCAGTTGTCCTGTTTCACACACATCATCTTCTGGCTCTGACCCAAACACTCTTTTCCTTACAGAATATGAAGATGGTTCCCATACCTGAAAAGGCTTATGGGACTTTTTTTGAAGGAGACTGTTACATAATTCTGCACGTAAGTAAAGCCAGCAAACACTGGTCTCTTTGGTAGGCAACTGGTTCAACCCTTTTTGTTTAGTTCTCACTTGGATCCTAGGTATTCTCACTAGTGATAGCAGCACTGTGGGTAAAAGTGGTTGTGCACCTGAGTTCACCATCTAATCATGCACCTGAACTTCATGTGGCTGTTGCAACAACACTGTGTGTTTAGTAAATCAGAAGCCCAGAGGACCATTAACTTAATAATTCATTAAAATTATTTTATCTTCTAATCGAGTCATGTCCACACGTGGCAAAATGGCTGGTATGTTCCTGCCAAACTAAACCAACGCCCACATTTGCATGACTTAAGGGAGTCTTCTGGGGATGTGAGAGTTGGTTGACTGGAGGGTCTCATTTTGGCAGATGATGTGGGTTATGGAGGTGTGTCACTTGCTCTGTCACACAAGCAGCAGAGAGGCTCTGCAGCCCTTCTCATGTCCCTGTGAGGACACTTCATCTGTCCCTTCCAAATTTGGTCCAAACCGACTTGCAACCAGCTAACCCAGGCTAGCCAGAAGCAGGAGGAACTTCTGAGAATCACCTCTACTATATGGGCTGTACAACATGCCTTGTGTTCCTGAAGCTCTGTTGGAAGATGACGTGTCACACTCAGCTCCCAAACTTCCTTCCAAATCTTTTCATCTGCATAGAGCAATCCAGGCCCTATTGAATCAATGTCTATGTGTTGGAAACCAGAAGTACTTCCCACTTCCTGGGTCTGAGTGTCCCTCCTGCCAACATCTCCATCAATTTAGAGGCAGCAAAGCCTCCACTATCCCACAGGAACCAAATGCACATCTACTATACATCAAGCTAGGAAAGCGGGCTGGGATAGCGACGTGGAATGAGTCTCACAGTTGACTATGTCCATAACTTTATGCCACCTTTAAAGTGCTGAATTGATTTGCTAGCAGCTACCCAAAGACATGGTCAGAGCAGAATATGAGTGTCTTTGCAAGGAGCTGACTATAGACAGCAATATAGATTTTGATGCTCACAGCTTATGTTGCAATAGCTTCCCCAGGTAGAAAAGCCTTTAATCAGCCCACAAGTCCCCTTTCCCCCTGCAGACAGGAAGGTAAAAGTACTCATCTTTGCATTCTGCGTCTTGACTGGAGGCTTTCCAAACAAAGACAGTCCACAGGACAAGGGGACTTTGATCATCTTCAATAACAGGGTATTAAATTGAGCGATTTTGCAACAAATTAATTAGCTGTGCCTAGAGGAACTGAGCTCTATTTTATTCAAGTTCTCTGGTGTGCTTCACTGTGGTGTTGCTGCACAAAGCAAATAAACAGAACTTAGTGTCAAATCCAGCTTACAAAATGAGCTTTTATTACCTTTCCCAGGTGTCCAGGATAGGCTTTAACACAGTAGGCACTGAAAAATAAGTGGCAGAACTCACATAAGGATGAGCATTCCTGTTCTCAGACCTCTTGCCTCCTGTTTCTAGGCTGCTGGGTTTTTTTCTGTAATAAGAGGACTCACAGAGTGCGCACACGGGCTCGGCTCCGTCTGGAGTCACATCTGTTTGGCAAGTCAGCAGGAATTCAGAGGCAGTTTGTGTTACTATGGAGTGTGACATGAGAG